>JAQZBX010007350.1:9875-50920 GCA_029593785.1 Cabassous unicinctus | reverse complement strand
TATATATATATATATATGTAGATATATACACACACACACACACCACAATTTGTTTAACCAGTCATCTGTTGATTGACATTTAGGCTGTTTTCACCTTTTGGCTATTGTGAATAGTGCTGCTATGAACCAGAAATACATGTATTTGTTTGAGTACCAGTTTTCATTTCTTTTAGGTATATACCCAGGAGTGCTGTTTCTAGGTCATAGAGAGTCTATGTATAACTTTTCAAGGAACCACTAAATTGTTTTCCACAGTGGCTGAACCATTTTACATTCCCACCAGCAATACAGAAGGCTTTCAAAATTTTTCTGCATCCTTGCTAACACTTGTTATTTTCCTTTTTAAATTTATTTTTTATTCTAGCTGTCCTAGTGAGGGTAAAATAGTACCTCACTGTGAATTTGTTTCTTCATTGTAATTTTGATTTGCATTTCTCTAACAACTAACAATGGTGAGCATCTTTTCATGTGCTTGTTGGCTACCTGTATATCTTTGGGAGAATGTCTATTCAAGTCCTTTACCCATTTTTAAATAGGGTTGTTTCTATTTTTGTTGTTGAGTTTAACAATTTCTGTATATTCTGGATCCTAGATCCTTATCAGATATATGCTTTGCAAATATTTTCTTCCCACTCTGGAGAGAGTTGTCTTTCCACTCTCTTAATAAAGACCTTTGACATGCAAAACAAAACAAAACAAAACAAAACAAAACAAAATGTACAGTTCTGAAGCTGTGCAAGTATCTACATTAAGGCATCATCAAGAGATACTGTCTCAGCAAGTCGCAGCTGTGAGCAATCAGGCACATGGCAGGGCAAAAGGCCGGTCTGCTCATCTCTCCCTACTCCTCCAGGCCTCATCTCTTTAGCTTTGAGCTGCTCCATAGGCCTAACCTCTCAGAGGTCTCTTTCTGTGCCTCTGTGCTCTGCTGATTTCAGCCTCCAGCCTCCAGGACATCTCCTTTTGTGTCAGAGGCTTTTCAATTTTTTTAAAATTTTTTTATTTTTTAAAAGCTACTTAGATTACATAAATGTTACACAAAATATAGGGATTCCCATATGTCCCACTTCCCACACCTCCCACAACCTCCCACATAAACATCCTTCATTAGTGCGGCACATTCATTGCAATTGATAAACACATCCTGGGGCTTTGCCATTAAGCATGGACCATAGTTTACATTGTAGACCACACTCTCTCCCACATAGTTCTGCATGTTATGTGATGATATAAAATGGCCTATATCTGCCGTTGCAATGTCACTCAGGATGATTCCTAAGTCCCAAAAAAACCCCCTTATTACAACTGTTTTTCCCTCTCCCTACCCCCACAGTGGCCACTGGCTCCACATGAATGTTGTAATTTCTTCCATTGCTAGAATCCCAATATGTCTATAGTAGAATACCAGTAAGTTCACTCTAGTCCATAGCTCTTTCCCCAATCCTGAGGATTCTGGGATGGTGATGTCCATTCCACATCCAATTGAAAGGGGGCTTATATCCCATGGGAAAGATGGATGGGACTATCCTGCTTGCAGGCACAGATCCTCTACATTCCCTGGGACAGCCATTGTCCATCATCATCTCCCCACCAGTTGTCCTGGGTGAGTCCAATGAGCTGTAGACTAGGTGTTGCAGCTCCACCGAGGTTCTGGGCCCAGTTGGCACATGGACAGCCCAAGGACTCGAATCTCTGGATGTACACCTACAAACTCCAGCACCAAGTATAGGTTTAAATAGAAGGGACAGATGAGCCATGTGCAGGGAAGACATAATTGAGTGCAACTCTGTCACTATCAGGAGCACAAATTCCAAAGTAGGGCCCACTGGCAAGACACCAAACTCCAGAGCTATCTGCACTGACCACAGAACCTGGGTGTCTCCAGAGCTCTCAGGAGCCCTATTATTTGGGGTGGTATTCACTTTGGAAGTCTATGAGATTCTGCTGAGATGTGCATAAGCATTACCTCTGGGATGACCTCCCAACTCACTTTGAAGTCTCTTAGCCATATAAACTCATGTCTTGGCCTTTTCCCCTTTTATTCTAGGTCTTTTTTCCAGTTGCATTGCTAGTTGGTGCTTGGTAGCAATCCCTCGGTGCCAGGGAGGCCCATCCCCGAGAGTCATGTCCCACACTGGGGGGAAGGCAATGCATTCATATGTTGAGTTTGACTTAGAGAGAGGCCACCTCTAAGCAACAAGGAGGCTCTCAGGAGGCAACCCTTAGGCACCCCATAACAATAAGCTAAGTTTCAATTTCAAGAGCAAAGACTCATAAGGCTAGTCATCAATATCCAGGGCCTATCAGTGGATCATCCTCCTTGGTGTAAGAGGCTTTTTTATGTGGGTCTCTGCTCTCAGTATTTCATTTATAAAGAATTCCAGCAAGAGGACCAAGACATACACAAGCTCATGTCTCACAAAAGCAATCCAATAAACGGCCTCCCAACTGAATGCAACCCAATGAAAGGGTCCCACATCCACAGGAAATGATTAGCTCTAAGAGCATGATATTTTCTGGGATACTCAAAAGCCTCATACTGTCACAGAGCTGAAATAATTAAAACAGAGAATAAAAAATTATAGAGTGTACTAACAAAAACCAAAGTTGGTTCTTTGAAAGATTCAACACAATTGACAAATTTTCAGCTAAACTGACAATGGGAAAAAGAGAGAAGATGCAAATAAATAACATCAGAAATGAGATAGAGGACATTACTATTGACCACACAGTGATAAAAAGGATTATAAAAAGATACTATGAATTATTGTATATCAACAAATTAGATAGCCTAGATGAAATGGACATATTCCTAGGAACACATGAAAAAACTACACTGACTCTAGAAGAAATAGATCTTAACAAAACAATCATAAGTAAAAATATTGAATCAGTGATCAAAAACATCCCAACAAGGAAAAGCTCAGGACCAGATGGCTTCACAGGTGAATTCTACTAATGATTCTAAGAATTAATATCAATCCTGCTCAAATTCTTCCAAAAACCTGAACAAGAAGGAACACTCCCTAACTCACTCTAATTGCCAAAATCACTCTGATACTAGGTACCGATACTACAAGAAAATAAATTTACAAACCAATTTCTCTTTGAATATAGATGCAAAAATACAGACCAAAATACTTACAAATCAAATCCAACAACACATTTAAAGAATTATATACCATGCTCAAGTGGGCTTTATCCTAGCTTTACAAGGATGTTTCAACATAAGGAAATCAATTAATGTAATACAACAAATTAACAAAATGAAGGGTGAAACCACGTGATCATCTCAATTGATGCAGAAAAGGCATTTGACAGAATTCACCAACCTTTTATATAAAAACACTGAGAAAAATAGGATAGAAGGAGCTTTCCTCAATATGATAAAGGGAACATATAAAAAACTCACAGCTAATAGGATATGCATTGGTGAAAGACTGAAAGCTATCCTTCTAAAACCTAAAAGCCATCCATATTGGAAAGGAAGAAGTAAAATCTTCACTATTTGCAGATGACATGATGCTCTATACAGAAAGTCCCAAAAATCTATAACAAAGCTACTAGAGCTAATAAATGAATTCAGTAAAGTGGCAGGGTACAAGATCAACAAGTGAAAATCAGTACTATTTCTATACATTAGTAATGAGTGATCTGAGGAGGAAATGAAGACAAAAATTCCATTTACAATAGCAGCTAAAAGAATCAGATATCTAGGAATAACTGTAACCAACGGTGCAAAGGACTTGTAAACAGAAAACTACAAAATATTACTAAAAGAAATTTAAAAAGACTTAAATAACAGGAAGGAAATTCTATGTTCATGGACTAGAAGACAAAGATTTTTAAGATGTCACTTCTGTCCAGCAACTTACAGATTCAATGCAATCCCAGTTAAAACAGTCTCCTTTGAAGAAATGGCTAAGCCAACCATCATATTTACATAGAAGGGGCCTCAAATTGCCAAAAACATCTTGAAAAAGAAGACCAAAGTTGGAGGGCCCACACTTCCTGATTTTAAAGTTTATTACAAAGCTGCAGTGGTAAAACAGCATGATACTAGGATAAATATATTAACCAATGGAACAGAATTGAGAGTTCAGAAATAGACCCTCACATCTATAGTCAATTGATTTTTGACAAGGCTGCCACTGGGAAATAATAGTCTCTCCAACAGATGATTCTGGGAGAAATGGATATCCTTATGCAAAAAATGAAAAAGGACCCCTATCTTACACTTTATACAAAAAAAAAAAAAAAAGTATCAAACACTAAAATATAAAAACCAGGACTATAAAACTCCTAGAAGAAAATGTAGGGAAGCATCTTTAGGATCTTGTGTTAGGCAATGGTTTCTTAGATTTTACACCCAAAGCACAAGTAACAATTTAAAAAATTATATAAATGGGACATCATCAAAATAAAAAAAAAAAATTTTTTTTAAACCTTTGTGGATCTTTACCACAAAAGTGAAAAGACAATCTACCCAATATAGGAAATATTTGGAAACCACATATCCAATAAGGGTTTAATGTCCAGAATTTATAAAGAAATCCTATAAGCCAACAAAAAAGGCAAACAACACAATTTAAAAACAGGCTAAAGACTTGAATAGACATTTCTCCAAAGAGGAATTACAAATAGCTAGAGAGCACATGAAAACATGCTCACCAACACTATTAGGGAAATGCAAATCAAAACCATAATGAGAGAATAGGTGGGAAGATCGTGGTGGATAAGGCAGATAAGGCTCAGCTCTCTCACAAAAACAACAGAGAAAAAGTCAAAAGCTTCCCAAAGGACCTGCTTTGGGGGTCAGCAGACCAGAACAGTGCTTCACAACTCATCAGGAGGGTGAAGGATAGAGGGACAAAGCACCCGAAACAACAAACTGTGAGTTACTAAACCTCCTGGCTTCTGGAAAGGGCTCTCTTCCCCCACCTCTGACATTAAGCGGGGGTAAAACCCCTGGTTCAATGCAGCTCACCGAGAGGGTAACAGACATCTTCCTCCTTGTCAGCTATTACAAGGGGAAAGGGAAGGGGAGTTGGGGAAGACGTTTCTTCAGTGAATTCGGCCAGCGGAGTCAACTTTGAATCTCTGCTATGCCCAGACCAAAACAAAGGGAAACTGAGGATCCACCTCCATGGAAATGTGCACCAATGAGTGCCATCTGCTAGCCAGTCTGGAAATTGCAAGGGCAAAAATGCAATTGGGTCTCTGCTCCCTAACTTTTGGGAGAAAATCTGCACCCCATTAGCAAGTCCCTGGCATGATTTTGATAACTTAAGTTGGGCAGTTTTAAAGACTTATGATAAGTTGAATCAAATATCAAAGAAGAACTGCAAAAAAAAGAAAATAACAATTGGCAAGAGAGAGAAATTGGCCATCAGAGTAAATTCACCAACATATTCAGATGCCCAGACATCAGCAAATAATTACAAGGCATATTAAGAAACAGGAAGAGACAGCCCAGCCAAAGGAATAAACCAAATATCCTGAAGAGATACAGGATTTAAGACCATTAATCAATGATGATCATACAACTCTCCTAAATCAATTTGAGAATTGAAAGAAAATATGAATAAAGAGATGAAATATATTAAGAAGACACCGGGTAAGCATAAAGAACAATTTGAAAGTCTGCAAAGAAAAGTAACAGACCTTATGGGAATGAAAGACACGATGGATGAGATTAAAAATACATTAGAGGCACATAAGAGGAGATTTGAATTGCTCAAAGGCAGAATTAATGATTTTGAAGATGGAACATCTGAAATGGAAAAGACAAGAGAACAGAAAGGAAGAGAATGTAAAAAATGGAACAGAGTCTCAGGGAACTGCATGGCAACATGAAATGCACAAACATTTGCATTATTGGTGTCCCAGAAGGAGAAGAGAATGAAAAAGGAGCAGAAAGAATATTTGAGGAAATAATGACTGAAAACTTCCCAACCCTTATGAAGAATATAAATATCAATATCTAAGAAGGACAAAGCACCTCAAACAGAATAAATCCAAATAGACCTACCCCAAGACACCTACTATTTAGAATGAAAAGTATCAGAGATGAAGAGAAGATTCTGAAAGCAGCAAGAAAAAGCAAAGCATCATATATAAGGGAACTTTGATAAGATTAAGTGCCGACCTTTCACCAGAAACCATGGAGGAGAGAAGAAAGCAGTATGATATTTTAAGGTACTGAAAAAGAAAAAATGCCAACCAAGAATTCTGTTTTTGCCAAAGCTGTTCTTCAAAAATGAAGGGTTGTTCAAAGTCTTCACAGAAAAACAAAAACTGATATAATATGTTACCAAAAGACCAGAATTACAAGAGATACAACAGGGAGTGCTGCAGACTGAAAGGAAAAAACAAGGGTGAGAGACTTGGTGAAGAGAGTAGAAATGAAGATTATTATTTGAAAGGGTAAATTAAAGGGTAAAAAGCTAAAGAATAGTACAATATGACAACAGAAAGCCAAAGTAAAAATGGATGAAGTAAATAATGCCTTTACAGTAATAACATTGAATGTTAATGGCTTGAACTATCCAATCAAAAGACATAGATTGATAAAATGGATAAAAAATATGAGCCATCTATATTTTGTCTACAAGAGACTCACTTTCGATGTAAGGACAAAACCAGGTTAAAAGTGAAAGGTGTGAAAAAGATATTCCATGCAAATAGTAATCAAAAAAGAGCTGGATTAGGGATACTAATATCAGGCAAAATAGATTTTAAATGCAAAATTGTTATAAGGGATGAAGTAGGTTGTTATGTATTAATAAAAGGGGCAATTCAGCAAGAAGAAATAACTATGCTAAATATTTAGGCACCTAACCTCCATGCCCCAAGATACATGAGGCACACACTGGCAAAGCTGAAGGAAGAAATAGTGCACTACAATAATTGTTGGTGACTTCAATACACTACTCTCAGTATTGGATAGAACATCTAGGCAGAGGATAAAAAAAGAAACAGAGAGCTTGAATAATATGATAAATGAACTAGACTTAACAGACATCTATAGAGCATTGCACCCCAAACAGCAGGATATACATTCTTATCAAGTGCCCATGGATACTTCTCCAAGATAGACCATATGTTGGGTCACAAGACAAGTCTCAATAAATCTAAAAAGTTTGAAATTTTACAAAACACTTTCTCTGATCATAATGGAATGAAGCTAGAAATCAATAATGGATGGAAAAAAGGAAAATTCATAAATATGTGGAGATTAAACAACACACTCTTAAATAATCAGTGAGTCAAAGAAGAAATTGCTAGAGAATTCAGCAAATATCTTGAGACAACTGAAAATGAGAATGCAACATATCAAAACCTATGGGACATAGCAAAGGCAGTGCTGAGAGGGAAATTTATAGCCCTCAATGCTTACATTAAAAAAAAAGATAAAGATAAAATTGAAGACTTATCTGCACACTTGGAGGAACTAGAAAAAGACCAGCAAACTAATCCCAAACCAAGCCAAAAGAAAGAAATAGTAAAGATCAGAGCAGAAATAAGTGATATTGAGAACAAAAAGCAATAGAGAGAATCAACAAAACCAAAAGTTGGTTCTTTGAGAAGATAAACAAAATTGACATACCCTTAGCTTGACTGACAAAGGAAAAAGAGAGAAGACACAAACAAATAAAATCAGAAAAGAGAGGGGTCACATTACCACTGACTGTTAAGAAATAAGAGAGATCATAAGAGGATATATGAACAACTGTATGCCAAAAAACTAGAAAATGTAGACAAAATGGACAAATTCCTAGAAACACACAAACCACCTACACTGACCCTAGAAGAAATAGAAGCTCTCAACAAACCAATCACAAGTGAAGAGATTAAGACAGTTATCCATAACCTCCCAAAGATGTAAAGTCCAGGACCAGATGGCTTCACAGGTGAATGCTACCAATCATTCAAAGAGGACCTAATACCAATCTTGCTCAAGCTCTTCCAAAAAATTGAACAGGAAAGAATGCTACCATACCCATTCTATGAAGCCAACATCACCCTAATATCAAAACCAGAGAAAGATAATATGAAAAAAGAAAATTACAGACCAATATCTCTAATAAATATAATGCAAAAATCCTCAACAAAATACTTGCAAACAGAATCCAAAATTACATCAAAATAATTATACACCATGATCAAGTGGGTTTTATCCCAGGTATGCAAGGGAGGTTCAACACAAGAAAATCAATTAGTGTAATAAACTACATTGATATGAAGAAGAAAAATCATACCATCCTTTTTTTTTGATGCAGAAAAGTCATATGACAAAATATAGCACCCTTCCTTGATAAAAACCCTCCAAAAGACTGGAATAGTAGGAAACTTTTTCAATATGCTAATGTGCATATATGAAAAACCTACAGCTAGCATTGTACTCAAACATAGACTGAAAGCTATGCGAATATTCTTACTGTCCTGATTTTGTGATAATCAGAGTAGGCTAAACATTCTCTATATTAGAAACCATGCATGTGTCCCCAGACCTAGTTTTTCTCCCTATGTCTGGTTTTTAGAATGCTGGTGATAAACCAAGCCTGATTTATTATATGACCATTCTGTAAAGGAAGTGACTTTAACTCTAGTTATCTTTGGTCAACCTTAAGAGATATAGCAGGGGGAGCAGATGTGGCTCAAATGGTTGCTCATCCGTCTTCCATATGGAGGGACCTAGGTTCGATCCCTGGGACCTCCCGGTAAAAATTGAAAAAAGAAAAATATAGAAGGTGCGCAGGCCTCCAGGCCCTCTGCACGGGTGCACCATCAGGCCCTGCCAAGCCATGCAGCAAGATGATGATGTGATAGCAGAGTGACACAAGGAAGAGCCAAGACAGGACATTCTGAAAAACCAGGAACTAAGGTGGCGCAGGTGGTAAGACACCTCTCTCCCACATCAGAGTTTCCAAGGATTGAATCCTGGTGAAGACAGGAGGAGAAGGATGAGAAGAGAGGGCAGGAAACAGACACAGAGAATTGCCCAGCGAATGGACACAAAAACAGGAAAAACGGGGGGTGGGGAGGGAGGGAGCGGGTAAAAATGGACAAAAGTAAATAAATATAAAAAAAATAATAAGGTGCGTTGGAGGAAAATACAGCATATGTAAGGTATGGACTATACTTAGTACTGTAGCAATATTTTGGCAATATTCTTTCATAATTTCTAACAAATGTTTCACAACAATGCAAGGTATTGGTGGTGGGGTGATGTATGGGAGTCCTGTATGATCTTATGCATGTTTGTTTTGTAAGTTCACAACTTTCGTTATACACTTATTGTTTATGTATGTTCATATATGAATGATATACTTCAATAAAATTTAAAAAAAAAGACTGAAAGCTTTCCCACTCAGATGAAGAACAAGAAAATAATGCCTACTGTCACCATTATTATTCAATATTGTGCTAGAAGTTCTAGCTAGAGCAATTAAGCTAGACAAAGAAATAAGAAGCATTTAAATAAGAAAGGAAGAAGTAAAACTTTTACTATTCACTGTTGAAACGATCCTATATCTAGAAAATCCTGAAAAATCTACAACAAAGCTACTAGAATTAATAGATGAGTTCAGCAAAGTGGTGAGATACAAGATTAATATGCAAAAATAATTAGCACTTCAATACACTACTGATGTGCAACCTGAGGAGGAAATCAGAAAAAAAGTTCCATTTTTAATAGCAACTAAAACAATCAAATATTTAGAATTAAACATATCCAAAGACATAAAGGCCCTGTATTCAGAAAACTACAAAACACTGCTAAAAGAACCCAAAGAAGACTTAAATAAATGGAAGGATATTCTGTGCTCATGGATTGGAAAACTAAATATTGTTAACATGTCAATTCTACCCAAACTGATTTACAGATTCAACACAATCCCAATAAAAATTCCAAAAGCCTTTTTTCAGAAATTGAAATGCCAATAATCAAATTTATTTGGAAGGGTAAGGGGACCTGAATAGCCAAAAATGCCTTTAAAAAAGAAAAATAAGAGGACTCTCACTTTCTGACTTTAAAACATAATACTTAGCTACGGTGGTCAAACAAACAAACAAACAAACAAAATAAAATACAGCATGGTACTGGCATAAGGACAGACAGATTGACCAATGGAACCCAATCGAAAACTCAGAAATTGACCCTCACATCTCTAGCCAAGTGATTTTTGACAAGGATGTTAAGCCTGCCCAGCTGGGTCAGAACAGTTTATTCAACAAATGGTGCTGGGAGAACTGGATATCCATATCCAAAAGAAAGAAAGAAGACCCCTATCTCACACCTTATACAAAAATTAACTCAAAACTGATAAAGGACCTAAATATAAAAACAACAACCATAAAACTTCTAGAAGAAAATGTAGGAAAACATCTTCAAGATCTTGTGTTAGGTGTAGTTTCTTAAATCTTACACTGAAAACATGAGCACAAAATATAAAAATAGATAAATGGGGCCTCCTCAAAATTCAACACTTTTGCACCTCAAAGGACTTTGTCAGAAGGGTGAAATGGCAGCCAACTCAATTGGAGAAAATTTTTGGCTATCACATATCTGATAAGGGTTTAATTTCCATGATAAATAAGATCATAGAACTCAACAATAAAAAGAAAACTGGGCAAAAGACTTGAAAAGACAATTGTCCAAAGAAGAAATACAAATGGTGAAGAAACACATGAAAAAATGTTCAACATCACTAGCGATTAGGGAAATGCAAATCAAAACTACAACGAGATATCATTTCTCACCTAATAGATTGGCTGCTAATAAAGTCAGAAAACTGTAAATGTTGGAGAGGATGTGGAGAGACAGGAATGCTTATTCACTGTTGGTGGGAATGTAGAATGGTACAGCCACTGTGGAGGACTGTTTGGCAGTTCCTAAGGAAGTTGAATATAGACTTGCCATGGGACCCAGCAATACCGTTGTTAGGTATATACCCAGAAGAAATGAGAGCAGTGACACGAATAAATATCTGCACACCCAATGTTCATAGCAGCATTATTCACGAGAGACAAAAGTGGGAAACAACTCAGGTGTCCATCAACTCATGAATGGATAAACAAATTGTGAAGTATACACATGGTGGAATATTATGCAATGGTAAGAAGAAATGACATCGTGAAACATGGATGACAACATGGATGAACCTGGAGGACATTAGGTTTAGTGAAGCAAGCCAGACACAGAAGGATAAATACTGTATTATTGCACTATTATGAACTAAATATATTATGTGAAATATGAATACAGGTAAAATTGCATATATAAGACCATTTTTCTTTGATGTTGAACAAATGTAGGCTAATACTACAAAATGTTAATATCAGACCAAAAAAAAAAAAACCATACTAAGTGAAGGAGATCAGACTCAGAGTACTACATATTGTATGATTCCATTTATATAAAATGTAAATATAAATCAATTAATAAAGATGAAATGAGATTAGTGGTTATTTAGGGCTGGGGAAGGAATGCTAAGGGGCGTGGAGTCTTTCTTTTTGGAGTAATGAAATTGTTCTAAAATTTTTGAGATGATGAATGTATAACATTGTGATTATACTAAAAGCCATTGATTATACACTTTGGATAGATCATATGGCATGTGAATATATCTCAATAAAACTGCTTAATAAACAAATAAATTTGAAAAAAAAAACACAATGAGATACCATTTCACAGCCACTAGGATGGTTGCTATTAAAATAAACAGAAAATATAAGTGTTGGAGAGGATTTGGAGAAATAGGAACACTCATTCACTGCTGGTGGGAATGGAAAATGGCACAGCTGCTGTAGAAGAAGTTTGGCAGTTCCTCAGAAAGCTTAGAACAGCCATATGACCCTGTCATCCTTCTACTAGGTATATATCCCCAAAGAATTGAAAGCAGGGACTAGAACAAATATTTGCACACTGATGTTTGTAGTGGCATTATTCACAATTGCCAAAAGATGGAAACCACCTAAGTGCCCATCAACTGATGAATGGATAAACAAAATATGGTATATACATACAATGGAATATTATTCAGCTGTAAAAAGGAATGAAGTCCTGGTTCTTAAGACAACATTGTTGAACCTTGAAAACATTATGCTGAGTAAAATAAGCCAGACACAAAAGAACAAATATTGTATGATCTCACTGATATGAAATAATTTGAATAACAAACTTATAGAGGTAAAATCTAGAATGTTGGTAACCAGGGTCTTGGTTGGGGGTAGAGAAACTCTGGACTACAGTTAATAGTTGAATTTTAATATTCTTTAATCAATTGTAACAGAGGTAGCACTGTAATGCAAAGTGTTAACAATACGGGGTATATATCATTTTTATATGATTTTTCTGTAAACTTAGAACTTCTCTAATTAAAAAAATAAAAATTATCCCATGGTTAAAAAAAAAGAAAAGGATAATTGAATATAAAAGGAAACACTGGAATGGTGAAGCCAACCTAATATGCTGGGGTATGATCCAGAGGGCTCCAGGCCAGACCCATTTATTCCAAGCTGGTTGGAAATAGACACTCATGTGCTACAAAAAGCTCCAGTTAGAGTTCTAGGTTAATTCTAGAATCAATTTAGAATTCGTTTCAGCAACCATATCATATACATAATATATACATCTTATTAAAATTGAATTGATTATGACTCACAATGGCTACAAGCAAGATCTGGTAATGCTGTCTTAGCCAATGTAACATAATGGAATCAGTAACAGTTTTTACAGCTTCCCTTATCTAGACGCACAGAAATCGTAGCCTATCATTTCCATTGCAATTCCTTTCAAAGCAACGTGGCATGCTCTCACAGAGGGAATGCCATTCTAGGATGTTTGAGGGTGAAGGTCAAGAGATTCAAACTTAATTGATTAACTTCATCCCAAAGAAGAAAGCACAAGATAGATGGATCTTCATGGTTCAACTCTGGTGTTTCCACGCACGTCATTTGTCAGTTTGCAAAACAGCAAGACTTTTATCTCTTCACAGATATCCATGCTTGGTTCTTGCCTTCCTGTGCACTTCTGGTATCTGTTCCTGAATCTAACAGTATTGCTGAATGTACAAAGGAGTCTCTTGTATTTTTTTGTCATGTCTTTTCTTGCTTGAGCCCCACTGATGTTGCCCTAGCTCAGCAGTCAGCTGCTTAGACAATGAGAGCCTGTCTCTTCCTCTAGAAATTTCCTGCTTTTCATTCTCCACTTCCAAGATTCAACAAAAGGAATTCATTTAAGGAGCTAAGTGTTTGGCTGTTATCAGAAGGGGGAAAAGCAAATTTAGCTATTTTTGACCACAGAAGTCTTTCACAACAGCCACTGAAGTATGCTTATTTCTCACTTACAATATTAATAATCACCCACAATTTCCACTGGTCACCTTGTTGAGGTAGTATAAGATGGACAGAAGAGTCACTATGATTTTCGTTGCTATTTAAAAATCATAGATTATGTAATTCTTTGATGAACTCAGCATTTTCTTTTGTTCTTTGTTCATTTATATGGCACTTATATAGTACTTGAATTTCTTGGTAAGATATGAATGTTAAAGCAAATAAGACTGATAATGATTATCAACTTTTCTGGAGAGCAAACAAAAGAAAGTTCTTTACTTACTACATCAAGTTCAGTAAGTAACAGCAAAATCCTTCAGTCCAAGAACAGTCAAAAGCTCTAATACCTTTTCTTTTTTTTTTTTTTTAATTTTTAGGAGGTATTAGGGATCAAACCTGGGACCCCGAACATGGGAAGTAGGTGTTCAACCACTTGAGCTACATCTGCTCCTCTCTAATACCTTTTAATGCACCAAAGGAAATGCCAGCTTATTTCTAAAAAGGTGGCACACTCATATATATATTATATATATATATATTTTTTAAAGATTTATCTATTTACTTCCTTTTTCTTTTTTTTAAATTTATCCCAGCCCTCCGATGGTTCCCTCCCCCAGATGGTTCTGTCCCCCAGATGGTTTCCTCGTTTGTCTGCTCATTGTTTGCTTGCCTTCTCCAGGAAGCACCGGGAACTGAACCCAGGACCTATCACATGAAAGGCGAGTGCCCAACGGCCTGAGCCATATCTGCTCCCTGTGGGCTGTGGCGTCTGCTGGCTTGTGGCATCTGCTCATTGCAGCGGGGGCAGCACTAGTTTGTTGTGACGAGGGTGGCGTCTGCTTGTCTTCTTTTTAGGAGGCACTGGGACCCGAACCCAGGACCCATGTGGTAGGCGGGTGCCCAAGTGATTGAACTACACCCGCTTCCCACACTCAGATATTTTTGATAATGCATTGGAGTATAAAAAAGTAACTGTTCTTTTATCATGCCATTAAGTTTTCAACTTTCTATAGAATTCAATTGTGTTAAGTGATCGCATTTCACATGCAAGATTTTACAAAAGCATAAAGAGGAAAGAGAAAATTAAACCCCATTGAGCTGAGATTTTTAAAATAAAAATCTTTACTTATATGAATAAAATTTAATGCTTTGTAATGCTTCTCTCTGTGTACTACAAAGGAAGACTGAGCACATATTTTAGTTGTCCTGCTGAACAGTAAACAAACTTCTCATAGCTAGTGGACAAATATTAAGGCTTAAAGGAAAAACCATCAACTCTGATAAACATTAAAATTTAATTCAGTGACCTACACACTGTTTTATTTTGATTGTAGAAACAACTCTTGTACTAGCATCTAGATGAAAACTGTTCTACTTTCTCTTATAATCGCCCCTGAAACAGAAGTGGAGCTCCGTCAGTCACAATTGTGCTTAATGGCCAACTTCACCTGCCACAGTTCATTGGTTCAGTGGTAGACACCTCATTTAAGCTGTGGCAACCAGATGACCCCAGGAATTTAGAAAGTGGAGCTGAGAGAAACAGATACTGGTTGTTGCTCGTGGGTTTTATTAATGGCAGTACAACAGACCTGCTTCGGAATCTGCTCTGATGCCTGCTTTTCTTGATATTAGGCTGTTCAGCTCCAGCTTAGCTACTGTGAGATGTGCCAGCATCCTCCTAAGAGTGGGTTTATTTGTCTAATCTAACTCCAGGTGGTGTCTGTTACTTGTGACCAAATGAAACTCTACTAGTATTTTAAGTATATTTTTATTATGCATACATATTTATTTTCATATTATAAACAGTAATGTCACTTTACATACCTCCTGCCTTTATATACATATTTACTAACAAACGTATGACAAGTATTTTTCTCTAAAAATCTGTACACATTAGAATGTTTGCATTAATCATATGGAAACAAAATATAAAGAATATTCAAAATAGAAAAACATGCCTAATATTGCAATTTGCTGAAATATTATTGACAGAATATATACTTAATCTGAGTATACAGAAGGTATTCAGTAGAAATCTAATGAATTTAAATAAATTCTGTTATTGTATTTTTAGACTATTATTCTTAGGAAACTCATTTCAACTACTCAGTGCACCACAGTCATTTTTGATAAGTCAGTATTCTATCTAAAGGCAGCAGTGTAAAAGATAGTTGTGGAAGGATGCAGTATAATAAAAATCAGCCCAGCATTTTAATTACTGTCCCATGTTTAACACAGAGCTTCTTAGTAATACTGTTTTCCTAAAAATGTTCATAATTTTAAAACTGTACAACTTGTCATTTTACAAATAAGGAGTAATATCAGCTTCCACAGCAATCCTTAGGTAATATCAAAATAGTATTTTACAAATGGAGAATCAAATAAGTGATGCCATGTTTCATTTATTACAAAAAAAGGCCACTTACTGAAAAATTCATCATATTCTTGGTGGATAAAGTAGCAGCCATTTTTGTCATTTTCTCCCTGTGAGATTTTTGGCTTCTTCAGATCTTGGAACAAGTCTCTCCAAGTGGATATATTCCATCTTATGCACATTGTAGTTATTCCATAAATATTTGTGGAATCAAAACTTACCTCTCTGGGAGGCTAATGAAGAACAGATGTAGGTGAAAACATGATGCTGAAGCTAGGAGAGAAGATAGAAGCTAAAGAAACATTAGTGTGAGCAAGGGGATTAAAAGAAAAATACCAGTTGTCAGCTTAAATGGAGCTGGAGGATATAACTAAACAGCTGACAAAGGAGGTAGGAAGGAAGACGATGACCTGTAATCTTATTTTCTTTCTCTAGGTTAGAGCTGTGATTCTTGTAGGGATAAAATATGTTTCCTATTCATCCATAAGAAACAACAATCCTATAGGCTTTGATAACACTGGAAGCAGTTACATCGAAGGCTCAGGTTTCAGGAAGTTTGACAATGTAGATTCACCATTATTCAAGTTTAATTAGTAGCAGAGTGCGTGGATCTCTGCTAATAGTTTGGTTTTTTTTTTACATAGGTTTTCTCTGAGTTAAACTTCAAATCTTGATAATCATGCAGATAAAATGTAGCTCTTGGCTTTATCACATTTTTACCAGTGATGCAATAATCCTGGATTAGCAGGTGAAACATTTTCTCTCTCTTTTTTCCCTTCCTTATATTTTACTGTTCTTACTTCTACTTTAAAAAATATATATATTATATGCATGCTGACTAGCTGTGCAGGAAGCAGTAAACATCTGAGGACAACAGAGCCAGAAGATATATTTTCCAAATATAAATTTCCCAGATGATAAAAGAATACGTGAAGAATTATTCACCTGATTGGGACCTGCCAGTCAATTTACCCAATTGTGCAAAACCATGGTTATGGCTGTTTGGAGTCCAGCAGAAGACCAAAGGTACAGTTGATATTTTAAGCACTAAAAATGTTATTGACTTGAACTGAATTATGAAATCCTCACTTGATTATCTAATAATCAATGTTTGGTCAAAACGTATAGTCTTAAACCATTTCCCCAAGTGTTTTCCTTGTAATATTGGAGCCAAGCAATGCTCTTTAGAAAAGAAGTTTCCCTGGATAGGTAAGTTTTTGAAACGCTGCCTATTGCATCACACTCTAGGAGAACAACAATATTCATTAGAATGTTAACGGCTCTGAAAACTACTTCAGCAAAGAAGTTTAATTTAACATCAAATTATTTTATATCTATATAACTCCCTAGGAGCTAGTGTTTTATAAACTATGCTTTGTAAAAATAAGGATTTAGTCAGTGATTCTGAGATGCATTTAGTAACTTCACAATATTATTATTTTTAAGATTCTTAGCCTCTTCTGAGCTTATAAAGTGAGTCACATCTACTTTATAAGCTGAGAAAGACTATAAATGCCTTTAGCCAGACAAAAGCTATATAGATATATGGACATTAAATTTTGCACAAAATTTTTAATTTTGCATGTTATTTAAGGGTGATCCTTAAATTCCTCCACTGGCACCATGTTAGGTAAATCTGAACCTTTTGGTTCACTCACAAATTTAGCTTCTTTTTTGGCACTATTAACACAGGCCTTATTTAGCTGCTGATAATTTAGTCTTGCAAGGTTTTACTAATGCCCTTTACTCAATATTATATGTTTGTCTTACCTTTGCTGTGGACCTTTTGAATAAACCTGCAAGCAGAAAGATCCAGAAAACCAAGAACAGGAAGCCAAGATTGGCTCCCCCTGCCTCCCTTGTATATATTTTGAAATATTGTATTTAGAATACAAAGTCTTAAATACATTTCTTTGATGGATAAAGTTCAAAGATGTACCAGAATTTTCTTTCCCTGTTTATTTTACTGACATTCCAAAGTATAATACTGAGTCAGTTTGACAGTCCATAAAACATTTTTTGGTGCTCCTTTGTAATCAAAAGTGAGAAATGAATCCTGTATTTAGTGTGCAGTCTATTTCAAATTTATGAATAGGGATGGACTACTTTTAGTTCTCTATTATTTTCCTTTTTCCTCAATGCAAGTTAGGATGATGTCAGTATATAAATAGATTTTGTTTTGTTATTTAATTTAAGTCTCTACATCTGAGTACTTCTTAATTTTAAAAAAGCCTTTTTGGAAATTATCTAATTATCTTCAAGACAATGTAAAGTAAGATATTTCTGTGGTCGTAGTAAAGTCTACTATCTTTAAACTTTGTTTAAAAGATTTTTTTCTTTGGTTTCTTTAGCTCTAAGCTCTTACTGCTCAAGGTATTTTTCTTTCCTTTTCAAATAATACTCACTGGAGTAATATAAAATTATTCCATTTTAAGCCCAGATACATTTATTTGAACTGTATACTCATTTGAATACTATTTACAGCATTTTAAAATTATAGTAACATACGTAACATAAAACTTTCCTTTTTAACCATTTTTAAGTGTACAATTCAGTGACAATTACGCTCACAGAATTGTGCTGTCATCATCACCATCCATTATCAAGACTTTTTCATCACCCAAAACAGAAACTCTGTACCCATTAAGCAACCTCCCATTCACCCCCTTACCAGCCTTTGGTAACCTCTAATCTACTTTCTGTCTCTACAAACTTGTTATTCTAGGTATTTCATATAAGTGGAAATATACAATATTTGCCCTTTTGTGCCTTGTTTATTTCACTTAGCATAATTTTTTCAAGGCTCATCCACATTGTAGTAGGTATTAGAATTTCATTTCTTGTTATGGTTGACTAATAACCCACTGTATAGCTATATCACATTTTGTTTATCCATTCTTCTTTTGATAGACACTTGGGTTGTTTCCACCTTTTGGCTATAATGAATAATGCTGCTATGAACATTGGTGTACAAGTATCTGTTTGTGTCCAGTTTTCAATTCTTTAGGTATATACTTAAGTGTGGAATTGCCAGGTCATACAGTAATTCCATGCTTAACGTTTTGAGGAACCACCTAACTTTTCCACAGCAGTACATCATTTTAATTTTATTGTCTCTCACTCTTAAAAACTTGACTCTTTCTGGCAACAAAGAAAATGAGAAAATTGTGATGAAGAAATGCAAAATATTATTATGGGTAATTTGTGGTAAAGTTCATTTAATCTTGACAACAAAATACAATAAAAACCACTATTTCCAATTAATATATAAATATCAGAGAGACTAACGTATTTCCCACGGTTACATAATTAGAATGGGGAAGAGCTAAGACTTAAATCCAAGAATTCTGATTTTTAAAAAGAACATGTTTTCATGTTTAACTGGCAGGACAAATATTTGGGATGAGCTGCTAGAAGTAAATATGAATGTGTCTGTGCATGTTCCTGAGCTTAGAAGCACATTAACTGTTGAGTTCTTTTGCACAATTTACAGGATTATCATTTCCCATTTTTACTATGGTGTCTAACACTAACCTCTGTTATTCTTTGCTTATATTCCCTGTCCCAGGATCTATATCTAAGGCATGTCATATAGAAAAATATTCACATAAGTTTTAATGCATTAAACACAAACACATAATATTTTATATCTTTTCTAAAGTATATCCATTTCCAAACCTCAAATGCAAAGGGCCTTAAGTGGCCTAGTTTTTCATCTTCGCTCTCGTAGATTGGCTGAGCTCATACCTGCTGCTTCTCCATCTGCTATAACTTTAGATCAGTAAGACCTTCTTGAAATATGTGATAAATGTCAAACATATTCCAAAAGATGTGCTGTATTTTATTTTAAGTTGATGGTGTCCTGAAATGACTGGGAATTTTTGTTTTATTCTGGAGATTAGCACCCACTTCTTTTTTTCCCATTGACCTAGAGTCTCTATATTTAAAAGATCTAGAAACTTGGCCATGGTTTAAAAACAGAAAAATATAATTTCAAAACTAAATGGCATTCTATTTGATGTTAGGTGCTTAAAAGGTTGTCTAACCTATACTTAAAGTTATTAATTGTATACCTGAATGATTTTAATCATGTTTTTAAACTATGTGAAGGTACAAATGGGTTTATTTCCTTCTCAATATTAATATATCCAGTACAAAAAAATTATGTTTGGAATAACAACTAATAGTTTGATTCTTTCATTCAGGTATTTATTCTGAGCAAGCTTCTACCAGGAACTGTACTACGAGAAAGCAAAAGTATGTTCATCAAGGAACTTGGTTTATTGCAATAAAAACTTGAAATTATTAGGTTGTCCTTAAATAACTTAAATATTAAATGCTTACTTTTTTGTGCTTAGCATTTAGCCATGGAATTTTATGTTTATTTTCTTGTACATTTTATTGTACTTTTCTCAAATATCTTAAACATAAAAATTTTTTCCCCACAACCAATAAGGTGGGAGTGGGGAAGGGGATGGTAAGAAAGAACACAGTGTATCAAAAGGCAGAAAATAGTGAATCCTGAAACTGTTGTATAGGAGAATTGTCAACATTTGGGAGCATTGTTATGCTTCCAGTGTATGTTGGGTTTTAATGTTAATCATTTTTTCCCGCTGGAGATATATACTTGAATATTTAGCATGGAATTCACCAGTATTAGTTTTTGTATTAGCAAAGTATTATTGGTAGAAAGATTGTTTTCATTCTATCTAAAATATCAAGGCATAGTGCAATCTTGGGCATTTGTTTATAAAATGGTGTTGGGCATTTATAAAGTTAGTTGGTTCCCTGATCTTCAGCTAATCCATAGCTCTGTGGCCATACTGGGGAGGGCTATTTTACCACTGGAAGGGCTGATGGACAGAGAGGTGTGGGAACAATTTTCTTTGAGAACCGTCAGCACTAATTCTTTGCTAGGCCCTGATATATATAGCAGCTCACATTGATTCTTCTTCCTGCATTTGTCTTAGTTCCTGAATCTCGACCTAGTCTCACACTTAATTTTTTTTACCTTTAATAATCTAATAATTTAATAATCTATTTTGAATTGTTCGCTAAGATAACTCTTTGCTGTCACTTTGGAGAATTTCACTATAGCAATCCCACCTACAACTCTTGTCTGAACTTAATGGGATGGAAGCATCCACCAAAAAGAAATATAAATTCAGTTACAATTCCACCTAGGAACGTGACCTTTTTCAAATGTGCTATTTGGGGATTTTCAGAATGCACAATACTAATCAACCTGCCTCCAGTAATTCATGTGTTCGGAGGCTTTGATTTTTCCCTGAAAGAAAACAAAATAGAGATTAAACTAAAGTAGAAAGTATGCATTGCATTTTAGAGGTTGTGGGGCACATATATGTGACAGAATAACATTTTTTAATATTTCTGTTTCATCTTGGCTTAAGATATATATGAAATTATTTGATTCTGAACAATGTTCTCAACAAAAATGCCAAGGCTTCTTAAGAATTTTTAATCTCTCAAAAGCTTCAAGAGCATGGTCAAGAGCTTTGCTTATTGCTTTGCCAAATGCCTCTTAGGCAACATTGACATTTTGGGGCTATTTTGTTGACATGGTGACAAGACATTTTAAGCAGAGTTTATTGTTAATTTCCGAACCCTGGTCTTTTAGGTTGTGGTTGACCTTGGTCATGCCAACTCACCAAAAGCTGCAGAATCTCACTGCTGAGGCCCTCAGATAGGGGTGGGAGGGCTGCTATCAAACTTTCTTGGTGCAATATGAATGCCATTTGTTTGATAGTTTTCTCCTAATTGCCTACATTTAGACTTCTTCTCTGCATCTCCGTTTTCCCTTAGATGAGTGAATTTGAAAAGTTTTGCCCCTCCCAACATGTCCTTTACATTCAGGTATCCAAGCCTTCTATTTATAAATGTTTTGAGATGCCTACAAAATTTGTACAGATCACTCATTTCGTACTTTTCCCTAAGGAAAAAGCAATGCTTTTAATTCTATCACGGGGTGTGCAGCACTTGAGACCTTGGCTAACTGCTTTTGCCTAGAAACCTCGAAGAGCTGGCAAACTGAAACATATGTCTCTGTCTATTCTGGATATTTTGTGTGCTTGCACTAAAGGGGAAAATGGTGTGTTTTCTCAGGTCCCCCACCTCCTTATAAGGTCTGGCACTCCCACACTTTTCTTCTTCAAGGAAGATCTTAGTTACACATATGTCTTTGATTATAAGGTGTTATTTGGAAGGGTGCCATTTGATGTGCTTTGTTTTTAAAAGAGCTCTGGTATTGAGATGCTACTAGATATAAAAATAGGAAAAATTAAAATGGTTCTACAGATCCTCTTTAAAATAATAATCATAAGATAAGCCACAAACAACAACCATAACAAAATGTTTCTTTCTACCAACATAAAAAACTATATATTTGTGTTTTCCATTCAGACTTGGCTACCATGAAACTTAGATTCTAAATGCAGGGTCTAAATTTATTATTCGATACCTTATTCTCAGTAGACTTGTTTCTTCACATGCTATAAATGGTTTCTCACTTTTTAAAATAATTTCAACTTTATTTTGCAGTGCAGCATAATGTTACTTTTTTTTTTTTTTTTTGGTGTTTCACTTATTTGCTTTATTGTAATCCAGGTCTTATTTTTTGGAAGTAAGGTAAATATAAATAAAAATTACATTCAGAAATCAAGAAATATTGTACAGACATTAAGTGTGAAAGAATAAAACATGGATATCGTCATCTTGAGCACATTCCATGATTAAACATGTAGGAGTACAGATTAGTTACTCTCAAACTGGTTGCGGCAGTTTTGAATCCCCAAAAGAGAAAGATTATGTTTGTAAACTAATCTATTCTTTTGATTGTGATGCCCTTTGATTGTATTAAATTCAGTTGAGGGGACTTGATTAGATTACCTGTTACGATTCACTTAGGGCTTTTGATTTGACCTCATCAGTGGGTGTGATTCAGGTTGAGTCCTTATCCTCTTGCTGGGTCTGATATAAACAGACACTCACACAGACAGACAGACACCCAGAAGAGAGAGTTCTGTCATTTTTGATCCTGCCATGTGACAGAAAGGAGAAGGCTCAGACAGCTAAGGCCCAGGGAGAGATGAGCCATTTTGTCTGATGGTTTACAGCTGAAATTGGGAAGAGGGCAGAATGGCCAAGAACCGGAAAGAAACAAGCCCTATGCCAGCAGAGAAAAGACTACCGGGTCACTTAAGCATAAAGTCCCAAGAGGCTGGGCCCATGAGGCTCAGGAGGAAGAGGAAGCCTGGAGGGGAAGGCAGAAACCAGAAGGAAAGACCAGGCAGAGACTGCCCACCATGTTGCTTCAACACAAGGCAGCTGTCTTTGGTAAGAAGCATCTCTTATGGTGCCTTGAGTTGGACTTTCCATGGCCTTGGGACTTAAGCTTTTACCCCAAATAAATACCCTTTATAAAAGCCAACAGATATCTGGTACTTTGTATCGGCACCCCTTTGGCAGATTAATACACTGGTGATGGCTATGTATGGGAGGAAGGATAGAGAAGCTTGTCAACAAAGAAGCTGCTTGAGAAATTCAAGTCATTTACCAACTCACTATATGAATCATCATCTTTAAAAGGTGCCTATTATGTAGAAATCATTGTTATTGCATAAAGAATTATTTTGAACAAACTGTTTCAACTGTCTATGAAGTGTTGACATGAAAATGATGACTAAAAGCTATGTGTGATAGTCTGAAACTAGTTCTCACAGTGGAAACACCTGCAGAGTGAAGCAATTGAATGCCTATTCTCACTGTGGGTACTGACAAAACAAGCCAGATCAAGACTCCTTATTATTGATTTGCAGAACTGTTCCTCTGCTTAACTTTCAGTTGTGTTAGCATTCTTTTCAGAATGGCACCAAGTATCCACCAATATTTTACCTCCAAACATTGCTGTGGTAGTCGGTGCTCCGAATCAGTTATTAAGAATCTATAATGAATAATTGCTTTAAATAAAGTGTCTGCTTCTGGTTTAGATGAGATTGAGAATATTGTGGAAAAGGTCCTCATCTCAACTGTAACCCTTCCCTTTTGCTCGTAATTCTCCAGTAAACAGCCTAACTGAAGGGATGGTACAAGCCACTAAGAATGCCCAAGTCTGATTGTGGGGGAAGTTTGCCAAGACTTGCCAGATTTCTCATCATTCAACATGACACTCCATCTTCAACAGCAGGAGTCAGTCCTGCTGAAATACAAATGTTTGGCAGCCTCTTATGACTTGCCTTGGCCATTTCCATAGAGATTTGAGTTTGGCCTTAGCTGACAAATAATATGTTCTAAACGCTTATCTGGCTCTATTCATATCTTGGTTATTTTAACTGCAAGAGTTAATCTTTGATAGGAAATATAGTATTGAATAATACTTTTCTGCCACTATGACTTAGTTCCCTAAGCTGTGTCAGTGTCCAAAAGGTGAAAGGACATGTCAATACTGTCCTACTGACTGACTTTCAATGCCTTCTTCCCAGGTGATCTGACAAAGCAGACCCATAGCAAGCATTTCCATCTACTTGCTCCCTCTTATGGGTTGAATTGTGTTCTCCAAAAAGATATACTGAAGTCCTAATCCCTAGTACCTGTGAATGAGAACTTATTTGGAAATACAGTCATTGCAAATAAATAGTTAAGTTAAAATGAGGACATAGTAGTGTGGGCCCTTAATCTCCTATGACTGGCATCCTTTTGAGAAGGGGAAAGTTGGACACAGACATGGACAGACACTGGAGAGAAACTCATGTGAAGATGACAGTAGCAGAGAGTTGCATCTACAGGCCAAAGAAGACCAACAATTGCTGGCAAACACCAGAAGCTCGTGAAAGTTAGTAAAACCCTACATATTGCTGGCAAACGCCAGAAGTTAGTGAAAGTTAAGTAAAAACCTACAGTGGAAGTGAAAGTTAGTAGAGAAACCCTACAGGTTTCAGAGGGAGCATGCCCCTGCAGACACCTTGAGTTTTAAGCTACCTGGTTTGTTGTAATTTGTTATGGCAGTCCTAGGAAACTAAGACACTCACTCTTTCTTGGTAATGATTCCCAGAGATTCACCAAAGACCTAAAGACTTCGTCATCTCCTTTTGGGTAAAAAATGAGATTTAACCAAGTGAGAGGGGCATAGAAAGTAGTGAGAAATTGATGAGATTTGGGAAATGGACTGAAATTCATGTAGCTGTTTTATGGGAGGCTGATAGTAATCTGATTTAAACCAGTGAGTTTTACTTATATGTGCTAATTTTTTGCCTTTTTTTCTAGTGACCTCAAACAATCAGTGAATATATGAATACACTGTATGTATGAAAATTAAATACATCTCATTTGGATCTCATTTGGATGAGAAGGTATGTGAATTGATGAGTATAGCTGAGTCTCAAGATAAGTAGATATGTTCCATAAAGATACTGTTTATGGATTTGGTGCATGTTCACCTCTTAGTAAGCTATGCTTTTAGGGACTACCTTTCCCAATTTTTTTGGTGTTTGATGATATTTTGCTAAGTATACATAGATATAACCACTGGTTATTAAAATATTAAAATTTCCCATAGCAGCCAGTAAATAGGTTCTAACCCAAGTCCTCAAAGTACCCCTACCTCCACCCCAAACTTCATTACTCCTTTATATTGAGAATTTATAGATGAATATATCTGAATATTCAAAAGATTTTTAGTACATATTTACCTTTAAAAATGCAGAGTACTATAATGATAGTAATAATAATAATGATGATAATGATAATAGGTATCACAGATCACTTACCATGAGCTAGGCACAGCTCTAAACATTCTACTTATACTGACTCATTTAATCTTCACATCAGTGCTATGAGGTACTATTATTATCATCTGCATTTTGCAGAAAAGGAAACAGAAGCAAAGAGGGATTAAGTAACTAGATCAAGAAAACACGGGCAGTTAAGTGACATAACCAGGCCTCATAGTTCATATTTACATATTTACATACTACATGGTTCAGTTATAGAGCCAGGCTCTTCACCACCCTTTCTGCCAGCATAATTAAGCAAGCAAGGCTGAATACATAAAACTGCTACTATATTTGTTTAGATTCCACTTAGCTGGAGCACAGCTTAGCCTTGACATTTGCAGACACAGGTTAGCTTTCATCTTACTGCAAGTTATAAGATAAACTGGTATTTAGTTTACCTGCAAAAGGCAGTCAGGAAGTCCTAGAGGAAGCGAATTAAAATGCAGCACATTTCCAAGGCACCATATCTTGCTGTGTTGCCATAGAAACAGTGGGAATTTCTGGTCAGTGACCTTTGAGGTAATCTGAGGATACATTTTCATAAGGTTCATAAAAGAAGCCTTCCCCCTACATTAACAAATAGGCATAGGATCAACATTTGGACATCCCCTATGCAATCCTAGCTGACTTTAGAACTAAATTATAATACTGAAAACTTACTAGAGGTTCAAACAAGGGTTTTTTAAAGAAATTTTTAAAACTGCTTCCAATATAGCATTTTTGCTATTGGATTTAAAATAACCAAAAGCACTATTATAGCTGCAAAGAAAAATTAAAAGAAATCTTAGATAATTATATTAGGGATATTGGAACTAAAGTAATATTTAGAAATAGTTTTAGTGTTAAATCTATTCTTTTCCATTTGGAGTCTTCAAATCTAGGTCTGAAAAGAATGGTTTTTCACTTATTCCAGACATAGAAAACTCTAGAAAATTAGGAATATACTGGTCAATTATATCTAGAAAATTAGGCTACCACCCCATTCTTTAAACCTCTGGAAGTTTCTCTTATATGGTTAAATGTCTTCACCTTGAGAGACAATGTGGCTATGGGACTAAGAGCACATACTATGGCGCCATATTGATTGTGACTCCTGGAGCTGCCACTTATTAGCTGTTTGGCCATGAGAAAGCCACTTAACCTATGTGTGACTGTTTGTTCATGTATTAGAGGAGGACAATAATGGCACCTATAAGGGTTGATTTGAGAATTAAATGAGCTAATACTGGTAAATCACTTATATTCATATCTGACTCATGGAATAATAATTTTTAAAATGCATCCCCAATTCCAGGGACAGAATTTACAAGGAAATGCCAGGCTTGTTGTATTTCTTCTGCCCAAGACAGAAAGAACAAAGTGGATGAACTCATCCCAGATAGAAAAATTACAGAGTGTCTTCTGTGAGGTAGACAGAAGTAGTCTGTCTGAAGCTAGAAAAATGGTTTTTTTCCTTCCTGAGTATGGATTTAGACAACACTATGAGAATTAATGTTTCTACTTATGTTGCATGTGCATGTGTGTGTGTTTATGAGTGCATGTCTTAGATTTCCAGAGCTGATAAAACAAATGCCACAGTCGGGTTGACTTGAATGACAGGAATTTATGGCTCACAGTTTTGGAGGCTAGAAATCCAAATCAAGGTGTTGGCAAGGCTTTCTTTCTACCAGAGTTTTTTTGCATTCTGGTGGTAGCTTGTCGGCAATCTGTAACTCAGTCTCTGCCTCCATCATATGTCTACCCATCTCCTTCGGTCTCCTTCTGACTCCTAGTAATGTCTCTAAATTTCCTCTGCTTATAAAGACTGCAGTTGTATTGGATTAAGGCTCACCCTGATTCAGCTTGGCCTCATCTTAATAGGATCTTTCAAGATTCTATTTACAAATGAGTTCACATCCACAGGACCAGGGGTTAGGACTTGAAAATGTCTTTGTTGGGGACTTGATTTAATCTATAACTGTGTGTGTGTTTGTGTGTGTGTGTGTGTGTGTGTGTGTTTAATCCAAAAGTTACCTGCTGGATGAGCCAGAAGGATGAGGACACATATTTGCATCTCACACTGGTGGGCTGGAAGAGAGGGAGATTTTGAAAAAGATCCAACCTCATACTATGCTTCTCTGCTTCAAATTGTGTGTCAAAGCCCACCTTGGCCTGTTCTTTTTAATGCCCCATATGGAATCCTAAGAGGCTGAGTAATTCAGATTTGAGGAAATGCATGTCTGCAAAATGAACCTAAGGCCAGACTAACCCCTAGACCACTTTTAAGAGGAATATCTCAGGAGTGGATTTGAGACGAGCCTCCTGAAAAAGCTTCTGTGCTGTACAAAACCTGTTGTTTAAGTGCTTGGCACAAAATAAACTATTAAGATAGACATAATAATTTATTGCTCACAAATAACTGCCAGATAAATGTTAAGGGAAGAACTAGTTTGTAGTGGAATTTCTAAAAGTATAAATCTTTAAATTTAAATTCACAATTTTTCTAGCCTGGAATTATTGTCAACTACTGCTATCAATTTAATCTGTTCTCTATTTTAATATAAATTATTTTATTATTTTTAATTTGGTGCTTTAGTTAGATTTTTAACATGCCTACCCTAACCACCATTTTCTAACATGCCTTGAAATATACTGTCCAGTGCTGCATCCTTTACTTTGGCCAGATAGAAGTGCATCCCTTCTGATGAGGAACATGTTGCTTGTAGAAAAATTTGAAAATACAGATAGTGAAGAAAACCCTCACTCACACACCCATTACTTAAAAGTGGTATTTTCTATATACATAATAGTACTAGAATGCTTCTTATGCAGAAATACATTTTAATTTTCTTATATGGTTTCACTCTTTAAAGTACTTAAGTAAAACAGGAGACCTACCACTTCTCTCCAGTTCAAGACTTAGACAGCTTGACACTGTGGTAGTCTCTTTCCAAATAGGGGAAAAAAGGAAGTTTCAATGGTGACCATATTTCTAGTCACTTCTTTCTCCTTCCTTTTTGCCAATGTCTAATATACGTCAATTACTCAGGATAACATAAACACTGCCGAGCACTTCTAGAAAATTCTTTCTCAAAACTATATTTTCTACCATTGACTTCTTATAGTCACTACTCCATTTTTCTTCTGATTAAAAAGACAAACTGAATAATTTTTCAGTTTCTTATTATAAGCTTTTTCAGTCATGTTTACTGTCAGTACCTGTGAGGGAGTGAATGGATCTTCCCTAAAGAAGTATGATGTAATTTATATATTCACCAGAATTTGAAGGAATCCATAAGATTTTCATAAATCTAGAGAACTGGCATTTCTCAAGGTGATTCTCTGGTAGTTCCCAGACATGTTTAAAAGCATTTCCTGGAAAATATGAATATATGATTGTTTTTTAAGTGAAAATGCTGGGCTAAACAAAGTTTACCAGTATTTCTCGGAGACTTTCATATCCTGTCATGTGAATTTCTAAAGAGGATGTAGTCAGAAGCATTTCTGAAACGTGTTTGCCCAGGAAACCCACTTTTTCAATATAGCCTCTCAAGGTACCAGGGCACCTAAGAAAACATTTTGGGCAGTATTGTTTCAGGGAATTCCTAAAGTATAGGGTTCATGTCCCATCTCTTTTGTTTAATGCCTCTAAAGTTTCTCCCTCTTAAATGGCTGCCAAGAACTTTCTATTTAAGTAATTGTATCAGTTCTCACTTCATATTGTTTACTAGCATGATTTCATTATTAAAGTGGAATGGGATAAAATCATAAAATATTTTTGTAATGAGATATCATTTTATTTGAATTTTCACCAATTATATACAAACACAAGTTAAAACACATCACAATGCAGTAAAATTTTATAGTCAATATTTATAGGTGCATAGTTTCATGCTCACGTTTTTAAGTATTGTATATTTTAATAAATTTTACAACACATCATTATTCTTAGACAGAAAGAATCACTAAAAGACACCTAAAAGTCTTGTTATATGATAGGAAATCACTCACAACTTCTCAACAAAACAAAAAATAGTGAAGCTTTAGAAATAAGTGGTAGTCACTTAGGTGTTTTGAATTTCTCTTAACGTTTTAAATTTGAAGCCACAATATCCACAGCACACAAGGACCCTGCTACCATACAGTCATTTCAGTGAGAGGGAAGCACTGAAGTGCTGAGTGGGGGCAGGTAAGATACTCCAATCACTGCTGAAGAAAGACTTCAAAATACACTGTAAAAACTTTGAGAAAATGTTAGGACTGGGCACATTGGAACTGAGCACTTGTACAGGATGGAATATCTGTCAGCAGATCTCAGGAAACTGGAGGCAAAGATGTCTTAGGCTTCAGGTTCATAGTCCTGATATCCTTCCTTAGGAAAAGCAGAAAGACAATATTCACTATTAGTATAAGTAATCAGTAATCAAGGATTTAGTACAAATGAGATCAGAAATGACTTACCACTTTGAATAAAAGTTACAGTGAAACAATTCTGAAACTATTCTGCTATGCAAAACATACCTTTATTTTCAGTGCTTTTGTTCTGTCTGTCAATTAGAGTAATTAAGTGATAGTGGTCAGAATTAGGGTATCTTGGGTTCCATATATGCCATTTAACAATCGTATGACACAGTACTCTAGAACAAAGTGGTTAACCTAGCTGGGTGTTTCTTTGACTGTAAAATGTGAGCACCAAACCAGGTAGCCTATAAAGCCTCTTCCAGGGTTAATATGCTCTAATTTTTAGAAAGAAACAAACATTTAAAGGCAAGGAATGTCTTCTTTCCACTCACTTGACCAAATAAAATCATTCATCGTCTTAACCAAAGTGACCAGATTAGTCATTCCCATGAAGAATTCTAATAACATTTGGATCCTGCTTAAAAGCAAACAAACCTTCAATAATTCAAGTTGCCTGCTGAATAAGTGCAAATTTAATTGGCAAGGTTTTCCTAGTCTACAATTTATCTTTGACCCATCTTTGCAGTCCTATCTATCATAGTCCTCTCTGTTCTCTAAGCTTGAATCATATTTAATTACTCACTGTTTCTCAGACATATCCATATGCCTTCCCATATATACACACCTTGGCTTCTGTTCTTCTCTTTTCTAGAATGTTCTCCCTTTCTCTGGCCTATCAATTTGTCCTCCCACCTCTTCCTACCCAAATCAACACCATTTCTTGTATAAAATTTCCGATTGATCTAAATGCATACTCTAAAATGTTATACTACTTTGTATATCTTGCATATTTTTGCTCCTTGGAGCCTGGCTTATAGGAAGCAATCCAAAAACATTTGTTAAAGTAATCATAGATGGATAAATGAAGGAATTAATTTGTATTTTTTTTTTTTTAAGATTTATTTATTTATTTCTATTTATCCCCCCCTTGCTGCTTGTGTTCGCTGTGTTCATTCGCTGTGTGTCTTCTCTGTGTCTGCTTATCTCTCCCTTGCTGTGAGGTCCTGCTGCATCAGCCCACTGCGCAGCGCGGGCCAGCCTGCCCTCACAAGGAGGCCCCGGGAAGCAAACCCGGGGCCTCCCATATGGTAAATGGGAGCTCTACCAATTGAGCCACACCCGCCTCCTGTATTTATTTTTATCACCTCCACTAGATTGTAAATTCTTTGCGCTCTGGCACTATCGGTTACTCTCTCTTTTTTTTAAATAGTGTTTAGCAGGGTGCCTTGCATAAGCAAATATTTGTAAAATCTAATTAAATAAACAAACAATTTAAACACAATTTCCATAAATGGGATTATAATCAATATACTTTTTAATGATGCCATGAGGACTAATACATAACATAGCTACAATACTCTTTAACTCAGTTTTTAATGTAGCAATAATATATTTTCTTTCCTTGTGATGTCTTTGTCTGGTTTTGTTATCAGAATGAAACTGGCTTCATAGAATAAGTAGGGAAGTGCCCCTTCCTCTTCTATTTTTTTGCAAGAGGAATTAATTGGTATTATTTGTAATTAATTGGTATTTTTGGTAGAATTCAACAGTCAAGACATCTGGGCCTAGGCTTTTGATTGTGGGAAGGTTTGTAATTACTAATTCAATCTCCTTACATTGTTATAGGTCTATTCAGATTTTCTATTACTTCTTCAGTCAGCTTTGGCAGTTTGGGTCTTTCCAGGAATTTGTCCATTTCATCTAGCTCTTCTAGTTTGTTGGCATATAGTTTTCATAGCAGGCCTTTAAAATCGTTTTTATTTCTATAAGGTTGATAGTGATATCCTCTCTTTCATTCCTTATTATAGTAATTTAGTTCTCTCTCTATTTTTTTTTTTTCTTGTTTAGTCTAGCTAAAGATTTGTCAATTTTTTCAAAGAACCAGCTTTGGTTGCTATTTTCCCTATTGTTTTCCTATACTCATTTCATTAATTTCTGCTGTAATCTTTATTATTTTTCCTTTTTTGCTTACTTTTAATTTACTTTGTTCTTCACATTTTAGTTTCTTAAGATTTTGATTCAACATGTTTCTCTTTTTTTGATTACAGGCATTTGAGAAATGCCTGTAATCAAAGTACTAAAGCAGTACTTAGAAGGATATTTTTTTCTTAGAAGCTATAAATATCCTTCTAAGAAAGAAATCCTTCTAAGTACTGCTTTAGTTGCAGCTCATGAGTTTTGATACTTTGTGTTTTTATTTTAATTTATCCCACATTATTTTCTAATTTCCCTATGATCCACTTTCTATTACAGAAAAGTTTATGTTGAAATGAAAATGAAATTAAGAGTAAAATTATTGTTTAAAAAGCTCGACTGAAATATGTATATAAATTGTTGGATAACATGCATTTACCACCTTTGTACCCAATAACTATAATTTTTGTGGGTAACTTTATTTAATTATGTAAACCTCCTGCTGGAAATGTATGGCAAGTCATAATACCTTCCTTTGGCATTCAGTTGATTTCTATAACTTTCCACATTGTAATTTATTTTAGAATGTAAGGTTTCTAAAAAAATAATTTTCTAATGCAGGGGTTGGCAAACTTTTTTCTATAAAGGGCCAGGTAGTAAATATTTTAGACTTTGGGGGCCAGATACAGTCTCTGTCTCTTCTTCTTTCTTTTCTTTTTGTATTACAAAACTTTACAAATGTAAAAATCAAGCTTGGCTGGCAAGTTGTCTACATGATACACAGCTTGGATTTGGCCACCACTGTGCATCAAGAAAGTAAATTATTCTTACTAAGAACTAATGTAAGGGAAATCTGACAAGAACAGATTTTTAGTATTGTCTACTAAAATGACCCAACTTGAAATCATCAGCTTTATTTTCTGAGTTTTAGGTATATCAACGTTTACCTCAGGAGGCATTTCATAAGCCTCATTGTCCGGATCCACAGGCATATCTTCCAGAATTCCTTCCTGTGGGCCTCCTTCTTCATTCTAATATTTAAAGTGGAAAACAGAACCAAAACCAAAACCAAAAACAAAGCATGATGAGGTACCATTTTTCATTTATGAAAATTGCAAACATGTTTGGAAAAAGCTTATAAACAACACTGGCAGATAGACAGTAATCATGGCACTTCTAAATATTACTGCTGGCACTCTAAACTGTGCAATGCCCTTGAATATGCATTGTGCCGACATGGGATATTAGCCATAAAAGTGTGTCAAGTTTTTACCCAAGTACCTCGATATCCAGGAAATAGGCCAAAGCTATAGTCCAAAGATGCTTACTAGAGATCAATGTCAGCAGTAAAAATATTCAACTGCTCAATAGATTATTATGAAGATGTGTATTACTATGACATTTATGGTAATAACATTTAGCAGGATACAAAGTGTTGCCTATATTATGGGCACAATCTATGTGAAATTTATATACAAAGGTTGGAAGGAAAAAGAACAAAATATTAAAACTCCCTTTTGTTGGGAAAGTATTTATATTTTTAGTTTTTCCCTACTAAATTTTCAACTTTTATCACCATTTGATATATAAAAGTATATTTTTATAATTTATTTTTAAATGATATCACAGAAAAAGATTTTTGTGTTCAATTTGAAGATTAAGAAAGGATATGCTTCCATAATGAATTATATTTTACTATAAATAAACTGTGCCAAAGTTGTATTTTTTAAGTAGGCTTAATTTTGGAGGAAGAAAATCAAATATATGGTTAGAGAATTTTTCTAGGGATCTCTCCTTGGAAATGAGATACCACAAAATTCAACATGAAATGGTCCTGGCTTTATTAGCATCCTTGATTAAATGCCTATTGTTGTCATGCATTTATTGCAGCAAAGTAATTATAAGGTTTATTGAAAACCGAAAGAGCAGAGAGGCAACATGAGTGTCAAATGGATTTACTTGAAGAGATCAAATAGACCTTCAGCCAAAGTGGTTCATGTTTAGCAATATGCCAGATGTACGTAATACCCACTATGCCTTCCTCATGAAAGTGACTAATAGATGGGCAGAGGGATCAGGAAAAGACTGACAAGTGAGAAAAGGTCAAACTAAAGATCATGTCTACATTAGCTGGGGAGAAGCTTATAGATCATTATTCCCTGCCCTAACCTCTTTTTTTTAACAAATCAAAAAAGCCCAAGTTATTTATAAATGAAATAAAATATAAACCATCTTCAAACTATCTCACTGCTAATATATTTTTATTTAGTGTAGTCAATAATCTCGTTCTCCTGAGATATAACACTTAAAAAGTACAGTAGTTGGACTTTTAAGAGCAACATATCTTTATGATTTGAGTGAATAAAGATTTCTGAGAGTATAAACCTACTCTTGTGAACAGTTGATAGTTATTGAGCACAATGGGATTTCTCTGTTCACTTTTCTTATTTAATTTTTTCCTTCCTTCTTTAATTTATTTATGTGTCTACATTCTTATGTTTGCTTTCTGTCACATCACTTATTTTAATATTTTAATTTTAATATTTTAATATTTAATTTTAATATTTCTGTCACATCACTCGCAATATTTTGTTTGCGCTATGCTTTCTCAAACTCTTACACATAATCAAGTCAGTTTTATAATTCTTAAAACTTTTAAATTTTGATTAAGATAATTGCTCAAGAATATATTAAATGCAGTTGTCACATTTTAAAAATACACACAGAAAAGAGTAACAATTTTTATGTCCTGTATAAAGTTCAAATTAAGTGGCACACATTTTACTTTATATACTATAGATATGCAATTTTAAAAGCATTAGATAAACTCATGCTCAGAAATGTATAAACTTCTAAAAATAAGCAGTTAAAATATACTTGTAATCTGAATGAATTAGTAATTAAAATTAACAGGTATGGGTTTCACTTAATCTCAATACATGATCTATCTAGCCAATGAATTCACAAGCAACACCCAATGTTACTCAGATGAATGTTGAAGGAAGCACACAGACACACAAACACACCTACACACACATATTCAGTAAAATTCACAAATCTTAGTTGTATAGAAGCACCTGATGTGTGATACTCAAACAACAAACAGTCCAGTTCTGCCATAAGAAACTTGTCCAATATCATTGAGGATCTGCAATCTGGGGAAGGGAGGATTTGAACCCAAGTTCTGTGACATCACAGCCCGTGTCCCTAATTACCATGCAACAGACTCGTCTTTTTGACTTGTACAAAGAAGTGAAAACCTATGAAAATAGCACATTATACCATATCCCTGACTATGTCCTAACTATTCCTCTAAGACCTATTTAAAGATTTATTCCAGGTAAAGGAAATTAACTCATGTTTTGCTGAAAATCTTCAACAAAGGAGTTATCATGGACTTTTGTTTATACATTTGTTCAAAAACATTATATACTCTGTGAGTCTACCATAAGTCATATACAATAAAAGAGAGCCCAGAAGAAAAAAAAAAAAACATATTAGTTAAAGAGGGGGTGAGAATTGTCCTTGTTAATCAATCACTCTAATGAGTTAGGTTGACTTGAAAGACCATACTCAGGACTTTGCCAGAGGTAGGAGTGAGGGCCAATTAGCCCATTTGCAGTTGAAGTAGCAGCGTAAAAGATAAGGCCACCCAAGTGAGAATTCTGGCAAAAAAAAAAAGGATTTTTTTTTTCAGAACAGGGTCATTTAATAATCAATTTCCTTTTTTCTATCCAGTCCTGCACTGCAATATAACACCATTATTTCACCCTGACCTTCACTCATAGCCCCGTTGCTCCCAATCTTCAACAAAGTTTGCTACACAGTGCTCAGCACAGGATGCTGTAGAATAGGGAAGGTACAGCACAGATAGAAGAGGGATTATTTCATGGAAGCAAGACATGAGAACCAGAATCTACCCAGAGAAAAGTAATCTTGGGAAAACTATCAGGCACGTATCTGAATTTTCCTGTACAAACTATATCTTCAGGTAAACAAATAGTTGAGGAGTAGAAGTTTCTCTTTATAAACAAATTCTAGCAAAAAAAGGAAAGATAGAATTAGGATATACCCCTTTACAATGGATCTAGGCAATGATCATCAATGGTTGCTAACACGGCAAGAAGATAAATAATCAAGTATTATATGTCCCCTTATAGAAGAACACATCACACCTGTGGAGGATGGACTTGTGTACCCCAGTTTGCACATGTTCTTGGTCTTGGTTTGCATTCTGGTGGGTGTGGACTCATTGTAAGTAAGATCTCTTTCAAGAAGCTACTTCAGTTAAGTTGTGGCTCCAATGAATCAGGTTGGACTTTAATCTGAATTACTACAGTATTTTGTAGGCAGAGTGAAAGTTGGATGGCAACAGAAGCCAGGAGAAGCTGCCATGTACATTGCCATGTGACAGAAAAGTCAAGGACCAAGGATTGCTGGCAGCTAGTCCCAGAGTGCTATAGTCTTCTGGGAGAAATCATTGCCTTGCTGATATCTCGATTTTAGACTTTTCTTAGCCTCAAAGCCATGATCCAATAAATTCCTGTTGTTTAAGACAACCCCATGAATGGAAGTTGTTTATTTTTTAGCAGCCAGGAAACTAAAACACCACCTAAAAGATATTCTTGCCAAAATTTTAAATTTGATTCACATCTATCAGATCTGGCAATTTACAACAAAAACAAGGAGCTAAAGAACATGTGCACATCAGTGGATGTAATCAGCAAATTCCAGACCATTGGAATCTACATTCCAAATAAAACCACCACTTCAACAAATAAATTGCAAGGGAAACAAAAGTGAATGGGAACCTATAGATTAAAGTACATTTGAGAGAGCATCAGCAAATTGCAACTTCATAGGACCTTAATTCATTCTTATTTGGATCCTGATTAAAGTGAATGGAAAGGAAATATGAGTTGGGGAAAACTGAACACTGATTGGGTATTTAATTAGAATAAGAGGTGGTTGGTTATTTGTTTAGATATGATAAACAACTGGGATTGTTACTTTAAAAATTTGGTAGCTCCATAACATTGATAGTTTTTTAGCATACTAAAATATTTGGCTGCTATTCCAAGAGAGAATATAATAACAAACAGTTTATAATCATCAGACATCATTTTACCCCTATACCCATATATTTACTGTTCTATAAATCTATCTTTAAAAATATTAAGTGTTATCTATAAAGATCTATATTAACAAATTTCTATTTGAACTCCAGTTTAGATATATACCCAATAATTGCTTTCAATGTTACTAAAAAAAATCATTAAAATTTGCATTTTGTGGATGTTAAGGACATGTTTTCAAAATGTAATAATATTTGAAAATATGAACTGCAGCTTCTATTCTGTTTTAACAGGAGAAGAAAAGTCATCAATATAATAACTGTTAAACATCTTTGAAAAAAAGCATTTGGTTCCCAGGTTTTCAATATAATAATATGTCAAGCCAGCATGTGTAAGGGCAATAAAATATGTGAGAAAAATATCTGGAATCTGGTATATGCCCTGCAAGTTTAAAAAGAAAACATGTTGGCAAGGACTCTATGGAGTAGAGAGTACATAGATATAGCAATTGATTACCCTTTCCCCCACACTAATAGGCCTTATCTTTGAATACCTCTAGTCTACTTTTTCAGATGGAATTGTTTTAAGAAAAATGTGCACGTGACCCACAGAAAGAAAAATAGTTATTAAACAAATTACAATAGAATGCCCTTCCATTGCTAGCAAGGAAAGGCAGGGATTTAGAAGCTGTACATTTAGCAGGGAGTAGACGTGGCTGTGATTGACCTCTCCTACTTAAAATGCATTCAAGTTTTGTTTTTGTTCTTTTTTTTTTGATTAAGAGAACTAGTTATGTCAAACAGCAAATACATAAGCAATTACCAATTGATGTTTATTTTAGCTGAAGTTCTTTAGAAAACAGACTGACGGCAAGGAGAGGCCTAACTGTGCATGCATTACTGGGAAGCGCAATTCCAGGCAAATGAACGTAAGGGAAATGAGACATAAGGGAAGCAAAATCCACTGTCGAGACAGACAGCTGATCAATCAGTCTGCTTCAGGTCAAGGGCATGAGAGTCACCCAGCTTGGTGCATCATAAACAAGTTGGGGGCAGCTTCCCTGACTCTCAATATCTCCCATCGTCTTTCTATTGACTGTGTAAGGGGATAATTCTCTGTATTAGAAAACAGAGTGCATTCTGTTTGTTTGACCAAACTCTGATTCAAAAGGCAACTAAAGTTTAATTAACTTCACTTATATTTGGATTTGCTATTAATGTTTCACATTATTGTATAGATTTGGGTTAGCATGCTTATCTTTATGATCACATACGTATTATTTCATTTTATTTCATTTTTAAACCATATAGTATTTAGGTGTTATAGCAGTTTGGCATTGTTAATGAATTCCAAACAGGTATTGGACCATGTTTGTAAACTGGTCTGTTGCTCTGGGCCTATTAGATTGTATTAAATTCAGAGGTTTCACTTTTACTTGATTAAATTATGATTAGGGTTTGGATTTGGCCACATCAGTAGGATGTTGAGTCCCCACTCCTTTGGTGGGCAGGGAGTCACAGAGAAAATGATACGGCAGAGGAGAAAGTTAGAGTTTTTGATGCTGGAGCCCCAGGAAATAAACAAACAGGAGAAGAACACAGAGGAATAGAGACGGCTCCATAGACACAGCAGAGGCCCCAGGAAGAGACATAGCCTGATGGTCTACAGCTGACCTTGTGGAGAGAACAGAGCAGCTGAGCCCTGAAAGAATCGAGTCCCAGGGAGAGTGACAAAGCCTTATGCCAGCCTACAGCTGAGAATGGAAGGAGCTGGGACCACGGAGCCTTACGAAGACAAGGAAGGCTGAACTTTCACAAAGACCAGCAGCCATCTTGCTCCACCATGTGGCAACAGATGTTGGTGAGGGAAATAACTTAGGCTTTATGGCCTTGTGACTGTAAGCTTCTACCCCAAATAAATACCCTTTATAAATGCCAACAGATTTCTGGTACTTTGCATCAGCACCCCTTTGGCTGACTAATACAGGTATCTAATAATACTTTAGGTAAAGAAATTATTTTTCTTCAGTTACATGACTTATCATTTAAGTTTATTGGGTATTTAATCTGACACACAATGAAGGTAAAAATTGCAACCTTGAACCACACTTTTTCTTTAGCTTTTTTTTTACTGAAGTTTATCATTCATACATGAACATCCATAAACAATAAGTGTATATTATAAGTTGTGAACTTATAAAACAAACATGCATATCATCATACAGAGCTTCCATACATTACCCTACCACCAACACCTTGCATTGTTGTGAAACAATTGTTACAAACTATGAAACAGCAGGGTCAAAACATTACTACTAACTATAGACAAGATCTTACATTTGGTGTATTTTTCTCCCAACCCACCCAGTTAATGACACCCTGTATCAGTTTATATACTTGTTATAGTTCATGAAAAAATGTTCTCATATTTGTTCTGTTAGCCACAGTCCATCTTCCACCACAGGATTCATTGTGTTATATAGTCTCATGCTTTGTATGATCCATTCAAAGTGTACACTCAGTGGCTCTCATATTCATCCCAGAGTTGTGCTGTCATCACCTCAGTCAATTTTATAACGTTTTCATACTCAAAAAGGAAAAATCCCTTACCTCCTTATATTCCCCAATTGTTGTCCCTTAGAATTGATGTAATATCTTCTTTGCTATTGCTGCAGAAATATTACAATATTACTGCTAACCATCAACCATAAGTTACATTAGTTGTAATTTTCGATGTATCATCATAAACTTAATACTTTGTAAAGGAAGAACATTCTTATACTATTAACCACAATCTTCATCCACAGCCAAAATCACTATTTTATATAGTCCCTACATTATTATTAGAAACAGAATAGAAGCCAGGGGAGGAGAGAGAAAGAGACAGATCAGTGTGACATGGAGGTGGAGGTTGAGTTATGGAGTGCCGTCAAACCATCGCCAGAACACGAGACTTCAGAAAAAGCATGGCCCAGCTGACATCTTTATTTAGGATTTCTAGCTTACAAAACTATGAGACAATAAATTCCTGATGTTTAAACCACCAGTTTGTGGTATTTTGTTACAGCAGCACTGGCAAACTAAGACACTCTAGTTGGGCTTTTCAATTAGGTGATTCAAGATGGTCTTATGAGATAGTCCCAGAGAATGTCAACGTCTGTCTAGAGTAAAGTGTGCGCACACGTGTGTGTATGTGTGTACCCACATTCTAGTATGCCATGCACAGATGTTGGTATCTAAAGTCTTAAATATTCAAAACAGCAGAAGCACTGATTTCCCCATTGTTTTACTCTGTAGCCATTATTTTGCTACATTTTGGAACAATGCTAATAAGCCCCAAATAACAGAAATAACACCTTTGTTCAATAGCTCAAAGGATGGAAAAGAGAGATAATAACCATAAAGATCAAGAAACTGAAGCAGAAAAAAAAAAACAAAAAACAACTTTGACTTAAGAGAAAGAATCCAGTGTTTCTAAGTGACCAAAGGATTTGGTCAAGTTAATGTTCGACATACCTTTAATTATGAATGCATCCAAAACGGGAGGGTCAGAATTAATGGCCATCTTCCACTAGGGGGCCTCATGATTAAAGCTCATTGTACTAATAAGTTCTTTTTTTAAAATTTTTTTTCCTTTTTTAAAAGAAGCTTTAGATTACATAAATGTTACATAAAAAATATAGGGGATTCCCATATGCCCCACTCCCTCCCCCTCCCACACTTTCCCACATTAACATCATTTTTCATTAGTGTAGTACATTTGTTAAAATTGATGAACACATATAGAAGCATTGCTACTAACTGTGGACTATAGTTTACATTATAGTTTACACTGTGCCCTGCACAATTTTATAGGTTATGACAAAATGTATAATGACCTATATCCGTCATTCCAGTGTCTTGAAAATGCCCCCATGTTACATTTATTCTTCCCTCTCCCTCCCCTCAGAACCTCTGGTGGCCACTGTCTTTATAATCAAGGTCTTCCATTGCTAGAATAATAATGTCTGTAATAGAATAATAATAAGTCAACTTTAGTCCTTTTTTCATTCCCCAATCTTGAGGATTTTGGGATGGTGATGCCCACTCTGTTTCCAATAATGGGGGGGGGGGG
>JAQZBX010007349.1:28599-50914 GCA_029593785.1 Cabassous unicinctus | reverse complement strand
CAAGACGCTTCCCAGCAGAAGGACATGGAATGTTCCAGTCTTTTCTGTATTTATGGAAGTTAAATGAGGACTTGTGAATCGCTTCCACAAAAGGCACTCAAATCATCTATTTCCTCCTTTTCTCACACTTCAGGCCTTGCCTGGGAAGTTATACACAGAAACAGTAAGTGCAGGTCAAAGGGCCTGCCCCATTGCCCCCTCCCGGCCTGGGGTTTCTCCCATCCTATTGGACACTCCTGTTGGGTGGTGAGAAAATTTCCAAAATTGGTCACAACCTTTGATCACTTGGCATTGCATCTGCCCTACACCGACCTGCCAATAAAGGTTGAACGAAGAAAGAATGAAAATAAAAAATGAATTACAAAATAGCTAAAGAAAAAAGAAAGAGAGAGTGGGAGAAAGGAGGAAGAGAGGGAGGAAGGAAGAAGGAATCACAGCTGGTGGAGGGTTTTAGAGTTCACAAACCTTGGCAAAAGATGAACAGAGTAGGAGTGAGAAGGGAAAAACATGCCAGGGTAATGCACCCAAAGGGAATGAATATTGGCTTTCAAAGAAAGTTCCAGTGGCATGATGAAAAAGTTTAGGTAATGGATGATGGGGATGGTTACACAACATTGTGAAGGTAATTAATGCCACTGAATTATACATTTAAAATGGTTTAAATGGCAAAATTTATTATATATATATATATACCCACAATAAATTAGAAGAAAGTTCCAGAACTTTCCAACGTCATTGCTTTAATGACAGTCCCTTAGATCCTTTAAGATTCTGCCCCTGCCCCTTGCACTGTCCTGCTCTTTTGTCCAGTTTAAATGCCTGCTGACCTCCCACTGTGCCTAGGACAGTGGACAGGCCCTAGGCAGGGAGCAGTGCTGTGGGTCCCAGGCCCGTCCATCGGAAGGTCCAGCGCAGGCCGTCCTGGCTGACCTGGAGGTCCTCAGCGGCTCCTTTGTTCCAGGTGGTGGTGAGAATCCGCCAAAGCCTCAGTCATTGAGAGATCCGTGTGTCCTGATATTCCTGACATCCCGTCCTTTAGCCCTCGTGGCCACTTGAGACGATTGTGATTGTAGGTGAAGAAACTAAAGCAGAGAGTGGCTGAGTGGGGGGGTGCTGGTGGCAGAGTGGGGGTCTCAGCCCCTGCCCTGTTCTACCGCCTGTGCAGCGGAGGTTCAAAGCCTCCCCTCCCCGGACTTACACTGCCCCCCTTGGGCATCTCAGATGAGGGTCCCAAGAATGCAGGCCCCTTTTCTGAACCCCGAGTCTGCAAGGCACCGAGAAGCAAAAGGCTTTGAGAGCGGTGGCTTCTCGTGGGCCCGCTCTGCCCTTGGGTGTGTGTCACACCGACACACTACCCTGGCCTCTGACTTAGAGAGCCAAGACGAGCCCTCGCCACCGCCCTCGCCAATGCACACGGCTGAGTTGTGCGGGTGGTAGCCAGCCTTCAGCAGAAACCGCCCAAGAATCAGCACAGAAACAGGCTTCTGCTATCGTGTCTCCAATTTTGAAGACAGAAATGAGGCCATGTAAATTTTGACAGAAAATGATTATTTTTTACTGATTCTCATAGCCAGAGTTTATGTCAAAATCCCTGCCCCCTGCCCAGCCTACTCCACTTGCTTTTCTAAGAATTTTGAACACCCTGAATTACATTGGAAATTGGGGGGAGGGGGGAGGGTATTCTATGCTATTCTGTGCTACAGGTTCCCAGGAAATTCCCCCAATGTGTTCACACAAAGAACAACTTTTACTGGGATGTCAAACAACCTTCTCAACCAACGGGCATCCTAGCACCTTCATATTTGTCCAAGATCTGAACATCTAACCACCCACGGTATTTAGAAAACAAGCAACCAATCAGTGCTGACAATAGCAACATCTGCTCATTCCTAGACAAGACCCTCTATTGAGACTTTTTAAAAGGTGCTCTGGAGGTGCTGCCTAGCAGAGGGTACTAGCAGAGGGTACCTAGCTCTTGGATGGACCAGCATTCCAACTCAGAAGTCTAGGATATGTTTAGACACGGTCTTCAACACAGCTGCCCCCTCTGACACCCTGCTGGCAGTCAGAGTAGAAAGACCAGTTGCAGTGACCTGGGGTAGAGTGAGCATAAATGATTAACCTTAAAATAATAAAAGACCTGACCAAATCGTCTTAAATGAAACACACACACACAAGGTGGTTTCTTTTGAGTTTTAAAATTGCATGTGCTGATAAGAAATGTTCTACTGAGATGACAATACCAACAGTTGCATAATTGTTATAAGTGGCACCATTTTAGAGTCTCTGTAATTTAATATTTTCTAAATGCAAAATTTGGGGGTGGAGGCATTGCCGATTATTTTATAACGTTCTCATCTACTTTTCCCCCTAAAAATGTATAAATCTTGGATTTCATCATGCCTTCAGAAGTGTAGATTCCCTGCAAAGCCCATCCTTGAAATAACGCAGCAGGGGGTGAGCGAGAGGGATGTGAGCGGTCACGGTCCCATGTAGAGAAGAGAGGGTCCCCAAACTGTGGACACCTCTTCCCCTTCCCCTACCCCCCCCCCAACTCTCCCACCTCTTTCTCTTTCAAGAAATAGGAAAAACCCAACAGACCAACTGGTTTTGTTTTTACCCTCATGTGTAGACTCCAATCTTCTGTCTATACATAAAGCTATTCCCACGGCTGGAGAAAGGCCCATTTTTTGAAGTTTCCCATGAAGGCTGTCTGACTCCATCAGCTTCCACTTGTGATGCACTCGGGTTTTCCACAGCTTTTTTGTTGTCCTTGTCCTTCTTTGCTTGCCTAGGAAGCTTTTCCCAATGTCCTTGACACTGGCAGCCTCCCACCTTTCTTTGTCTTTCGGGGCTGGAAAATGGTTAAATTCCCTTTTCAACTTTTTCTAGGCCAAATGGCTTTATCACTTTAACTTTTTCTCTAAAGGCTGCTTCTCAAACTTGCAATCATTGAAAAAGATTAATTTCTTTTTAAATGTTCCCACAATCTCCATCTCCCACTTTAAAACATGGGGCTAAAGACAGTACAGAGTGCTCTTAGCATAGCCTAGAGCCAGACTGAGCATCAAGGAAAGACCACCTGTTTTTCTTTTACTGAACGAATCATGCTTTTAAATCTGAAGCATGAACACTCATAGCTTAGGTTGACTATGACCTCTAGATCATTTTCTTTATGACATCACAAAATGACTCCTGCAATCGCGGTTTGTTTTTCTTCCCATGTGAATTACACTACACAACCTCGAGCTGTTCGTGTCCACTCACTGCTCCAGCTCACCAAGGTCATCTGCACTTCTGTAGAGTTTTCCAAATTGGAATGCACCACACCCGATTGGATGTCATCACCGGATTTGATAACCATATTCTCCACCATCGTCAGTCACTGTTAAAAATAGCACCAGGTTCAGACTGACTTCTCTGGAATCCCAGGAGGTATGCATCTCTGTGCTGACACTGGCCCATCAGTAATTACTTCCTGAGAAAGAAAGCCCTTCTAATCACATACGAATCTGCCTGATTGGAGGGCGACTTGAGGAGGCATTTCTTTAGTTGCTCAAAAGCAAACAGGACAAAACTTAGAACTGCACAAGTTTGTTGCCTTCTTCTTGGATTTACCAAACTTGTCCTGCTTCTAGGGAGAAAATGAGATAGGACTCTTTTTGCTTGTTTGTTTCTTTTTCTTTCTGAAAGGAGCTGTGTTGATCTTACGCAGCCTGTTTCCTTGTGTGTGTGTTTATAAGAGTGCAGTATATTTCCGGGTCTGACTATTAAGTGGTTGGACCTAAGTTTCCAAAACGCAAGAGCATATTTCCCTTGCTCAGTCCTCAGCACCTTGCTTTAGGTTTGCAGAGACAGTTGCTGCGATTCTGGGCCGACTCCACTGAAATGCCACAGCCTGGTGTATACCAGTCATCGTTTATTTATTCTGCCACAAGAGAGCGCAGGTCATGGATTAGCATATGCATTTGTATATAATAATGATTTTCAATTTATTGAGTGGATCATGGCCTGAAGCACAGTGAAAACACTAGGATGAAGGTAATTCCTGCCTCCTGTGTCTGCCACCTGACTGCCATGGACATGACAATTAAGAAACAAAAACCCCGAGCTGGGTGGAGCTGCCGAGGCCTCCACAGTGGGCTGGATTTCTCTTTGGGTTTCTCTTTGGCACCACCTTGGTACGGCAGCCGTTTCTCCTTAGAGAAGACCCATTGTCGGAAAAGCTTCCCTGGAATGTGGGAGTTTTGAGAGAAGAGACCTGAAACAGAGAAGGGAACTGGCCAGGAAAGCCGGAGGGAGGCAGAAGTGCAGATAAAAGCAAAGGGGCTGGTCTCCTCTGTCTGCTCCGCTCAGGGGATAGTCAGAGGCTTCCGAAGGAATTCTGTGCACAAAGGCATGGAGGGGACGAAAGTGTGTTCAGAGGCGTCGCCCCTGTTTTCCCTGGCTGCCAAACAAGAGAATCTTCTAGCCTCCTGCAATGGGTTGCACAAGGCACCGTCTGGGCTGTGGTCAGGGCTGTTTCTAAAGCCTGGAGCTTGGGGTCCAGAAGGTTGCTTTTGAGGAGCCATCCTATTGGTGGGTGCTGTCGCCAAGAGGTTCGGGTGGGTAACTTGCACGGAGGTGGGGGTGGAAACGCTTCCCTCTGGGTGGCTGGCTGGGGGCGGTCTCGCCCTCCCCGCCCCCATCCTTTCTTACAGCCTGGCTGCCATCCTCGTCCTCAGGGTCACAAGGAGTGACCACTCATTACCTCCAGGAGGCCCAGGTAGCTGGTTGAAGGTACCTAGTGGAAGACAGAGCCGCCCCTGCACCCATTTCCATTAGCTACAGGACTGGTGACCTCCTGGGCTGCAGCAGCCTGGCCTCAGCACATGAGATGCCTGGAGGGACGAGGAGGCAGGAAGGTGAGAGCGTGGCCGGAGACAGGTGCTCCCCCTGCCGTGGCCTGGAAAGCCGCCTCGGGGACTATCAGCTCCCACGGAGGGCGGAGGGTGGGTGCGGGAGCTTGATGGGGGCTGTGGAGGGGAGGCCGGGGGCACCCAAGCTTCGCCCATCACCCTTGGGCTCGTCCGTCCTCTCACTCCCCTGCAACCCGCCGCTCAGCCTGTAGCGATGGCAATCTTGGCGTCAAAGCGCTCCGCTCTGTACCAAAGACCTCTGAATGAGGCCACTGTTTATTGTACTCTTTGTTGGGTGAAAGGTTAAAAAAAAAGTGCCCGCATTTTTTTTTTTTAATCCAGTTGATTCAGGTTTTAATATAGAGCAGAACCAAATACAATGACGAGTATTGTGCATGAAAGGTCCCGGTTGCTTGCAGATATTGGGAGAACATAGCTCTGTGTTCTAGTCAACCCCCCAAAGCCTTGACTGAGCGCCTTCTTAGGGTTTGTTTTTTTTTTTTAGCCTTGAAGCCTTTTGGTGAGGGCTGAGCCTCGGCTGGCTGAGGAATAATTACCAAAGCTTGGCTGCTGCATTAGAAATCCTACCTACCTCACAAGTACACAATAGCAGCTTCCATATGGAGTAATATATTCCACCCTGGGTGCCAGGGAGGGCAAAGAGAACGTGTTATCCTGTGGCAGATCTACCCACCTCTTTGATACCAGCTGGAAACAGAAGTTGCAACTTGCCACTGATTGCATAAGTAGTTCCCTTCCATACGATTTCTCTAATTACAAATGTTTAAGTGCAGTGATCATTAGTTTATGGGTGGAGAAGTGAATGTTTTATTTGAATTGAACCTTGGTAAAGGCTCAGTCCCAAGACATACTCACTCTGCTTCCAAAAAATGTGATTAGGTGCTACCTTGTTTTTTTTTTTTAATTATTTTCTAATTTTTTAATGCACCATGAAGTAGCGGGGCATATCGTCACCTAGTAGATGCTGAGATGGAATCTGTGGCATTTGCCGTGAGGCTCTTGTTTGTCATGGTGCCTTACTGCGCTGGCTGCCGGTGCAGACGGCACGGGGGTGGCCTTGGTGCAGCCAGAGCTGCCTGCGGAGCCGGAAGGGACTCTCCCAGATACTGGGAGCCACTTTCCACGCACTGGAGCTGGGGACGCTTTGTTTGCAAATTCCTGCCTGACTTCTGGCCTTATCACCCAACAGGCCCTGCCAGACAGGGTGGCTCCCATTCTCATCTGCTGAAGCTGCAGCGAGGAACTTCTTTTTCCAAAGAACTCCGTGTTCGCGCCCACCCGGCGGGGTTCCAGATGAGCCAAATTTCAGAATAATGGCTGATTCACTTTCAGAAGGGCCTTTCAATCCAGTTAAAGAGTTAGGGTTGACATAACGTTTTTTTTTTAGGAGGTTCCGGGGATTGCGCCCAGGACCTCGTACGTGGGAAGCAGGCACTCAACCACCGAGCTCCATCGGCTCCTCTGACTGAGAACTTTTTAAATAATTTTTTAAAGTGAGAAATCGATTTGGTGTACCAGAAAGAACGCAGTCTTTGGTGAGACCAGCGTGGCACCCCCTAGCCGTGTCTTCCTGGGCAGGTCTCCAAATGCTTTTGGAGCCTCAGTTTCCTTATGTGTACAAAAGGGATGAATGCACTTGTTTCTCCGGAGAACAGGACATGAAGTCATTTTTGGAAAGGGACTAGCAGTCACCCCGCAGGCTGTAGGGTGTCCCAGCTGCCTCCTACTGGCCTGTGAGCCGATGGATAACTTTTCAGGAAGCTTGTGAGCTGGGTGATATCACGTGAATAGCTTGAGATCAACTCTACTGGAAGCACAAACCAGCCTTTTTCTATCCTCCTGGAGGGCTGGTTCTTAAATATTGAAGAGCACACCCTCGACAGCAAGTTTTCACTCCCCTTTGCCCCAGCTCCAAACTGTACTGTAAATCTCCCAGCCACTTTAAACCAACCATGTGGAATTTAAAGCCCTCCTATAAAGAGGATTCAAGGCCATGGTAATGAACATCAGTCACTCCCCGCGCAGGAGCCCAGAGCTGCTTTCCAGGCCCTGAACCTGCTGTCCCCACCCCCCAGGACCAGGCGGGGCTCTGCTTTGGGAGGTTTTACGCTTGCTGCCTGTATTTATTTTCCTCTATCTTGTCGCCAGCGTGTCTATCACTAATACTTCCTCCCCATTGATTATTTGCTATTTCTCATCATGTGTGAACAGAAAAATCAGCTGTTAACACTATGTGTCCAGCAGAAGTTAACCGGCTTTGGGCGACGACCTGGAAGGGGCTGCCTGGACCTCTGGCTGCCGGGGGCTCTCCTTTCGGCTCTGGTCTGGAGAGCTATGGCCTTAGGTAAGCCGTGTCCCTCTGAACGACTTGTTTCCCACACAAGAATTCAAATGGCCAATTGGGAGGGGACAGAACACGGCTCTCTCTCGACATATGTGTGTGTGTCTGGGTTTTACAGCTCCGGATGAGAGGGGTTGATTTGACATGGGCCTTCCGAAAAGGCCCACGGCCCCTTATGGAGCCTGGGGAGGGGGAGGGGGAGCAGGGGTGCGGTGGGGAGCTGGGACGGCGAATTTGGTATTTACAAGCCACCACTGGGAGAACTGAAGGTAGATAAAGAATAGATGCGGCCTCAAAATAGCAAACTATTCAAGTGCTGTGCGAACTTTTTTTCTTTTGACAAAAAAAAAAAAAGCTTGCAAGATATTTTTGGTGCTAAGAGCGTGCAGAGCTGAAGATACTTCTGTAAACAGTGGCCCATGCCAGTAACTTTCCACTTGGTCTGAGGCTCCTGCGGCACGCTGACCCCAGCACACCGTCCTGCCTTGCACACTGCAGAGTTGCTGTGAAAATGTTGCCTTCTGCCACCCTGCAGAAGGGATCTACATATTTGAAGAGAAAAATGTCTATGTCACTTGAGATGTTTTATTAGGCATCCAAATGCTTGTCTGAAAAATATACCATTTCCCAGGGGTAAGCTGGTCCCTCCCTGAGTGCTCCTTGCCACCTGCAAGATTTTGCAAAAACATACTCTGCTGTGCCCCTTATGTGATGAAACTCAAGTTTTAGCTTCTGTCAATGCTGCTTTTACACTCACCTTAGGGTTGTATTGCGCCTGTTATACTGCTAGTCATTCTTCGTTTAGTTTTTTGTTTACCACGGTGTGCAGGGATTAGATTTCAGGCAGAAAAACAAACAAGGGACGGGGCTTCCGAAGCTCCATGCCACACTGACTGGGAACACAGCAAACACAGTCAAGAAACACCCCCGGGTCCACGCGCTGGGCCCCGGCCTTCTGGTGAGTTCTAAATGCTGTGGGAAGGGAGCAAACTCTCCCCGCGCCGCCTCGTCACTGCACCTGACGGCGAGCAACCCTCGAGCCTGAGGATGTCGTTTTTGCCACCAGCGCAGGGACGATGATGATAAATTCCTTTGGTATCGCGGGTGTGTTTGTGTGGGGGTGTCTCTCTCTGGCCTCCTCCAGCGGGAGCGTGGGCCTGGAAAATGGGTGGCCTCCTGGCTTCGGTGGGGGTGGGGAAGCCTTGCTGCTCCCGGGACCAAGCTCCCTCCTGGGGAAGAGGGAGAAAGCGAGTGGGCAGGTGAGGGCCAGGCCTCAGCGTGGGCCCCCTCGCCGCCCTTTAATTTACTGTGTGGATACACGGCAGCACCTGAAATCTTTACGCCTCTCTGGTGTCAGGAGCAGGAGGGAAGCAACCTGCAAATGGTATTCAAAATACTATTCATGTGACTTTCCAGTAGGTACGTTTTCTTATTTCCCACCTTAGAACAAATGAGAAATGGCCACTGCAGGTAAGAAGACAGAACCGAGAACCACTGGAGCCCAGACCGCTCATACAGCACGTGATCTTTGGTACCAATTGCCGACAGTTTCTAGTCTACCTACAAACCAAGAGGCAGAAATGTTATTGTGACATTTTATCATTATGGAAATCCTAGATGTCCCCTTATTTTCCTCTCTCCTCCATTCCAATGATTAACTAGTTGCTACCTTTAAAAACTTCCTGTGTGAGATTGAGCCTGTCCCCTCCCACTGCTGCTAATTATTTTCCTGATGTTATCAGATATTTCTATTTTTACCATCTTCCTTTGGAAACAAGGCGATTTTCACTGAATGTAGGGCAAGGGTGCGCCACAGAAGTCTGCAATGACATTGGAATATATTCTCTTCCATTCTTACTGCATTTCAACAGTGCATTTGCGTTTTTTAAAAAAAAACTGCTGAGCAGCATGCACACATCTTCATTATGATGTCTTCCACGAGCCTCTGTCTTGGTTCTCTGAGCACAGACTAATTCAGAACTCGCCCATGAGTAATTCAAATTGGTCCTTCCGATGCACATTGCTTTGCACTTTTCTGCTCTGAGTTTCAGCTGCCATGTTTTTGTCCAATGACCAGGTTTGGATGCCGTGTTTCTCACATTCATCTGTGTAGACGGAGGGAACCAAAATAGCTGTGTGTAGCCAGCAAATTCTAGCCCCTTGTTATTTAGTCCATTTTCAAGAGAGTTAATAAATATCCAGAACCGACGCCCCACTATTAATGCCTCTTCCTGAGAAGGCTGCTCATTTGTTCTTTCCTTCACTTCCTGTCCCTTAACCCATTTCACTCATGATTGGCAGCCCTTTGCCCCTTGCCCAGGGTTTGCCAATTTTCCTTCATCCTCTCGTGCAGGGCTGTGTCAGAAGCCCTGTGAGAGTTCAAATAAATGGCATCCGCTAGTTTTCCTTTATCTACCATGTTGTTGCCTCCATGAAATTCTGCATTAAATAATACCAAAGGCATATAAACAAAATACCATCATCCCAGTGATTTAGAAACCTCATCTCCCTTTACGGTGAGGTCAGTTTATCTTCTAGTGCTGTTTTTTTCCTTTTTTTTTTTCCCTATCTATTTTTCTGTTTGCATCATCCCCAGCCAGCTACTGAAACTCAGCAAGCCAAAGACACATTCTCCGTGTCATTTCAATGCTAAGACACAACAGATAAGATGTGGGGCTACTCGATGAGGTAAATAAATCTCACAGATTGGTTCCTCTGGCGTGGTGAGAGACATGCCTCGCTAACTCTTTCACTCATTCACCAGCCTGCCAGAAACGTCCGGAAAGCAAGTTTTCTCTTCAGTAGCTAATGTCCCAATATTTTGGTCTCAGTGACAGGGCGCTTTGACAGGCCTTTTTTTCTGTAGAGGTAGTTATTTGAGTGACGCTCACCCAATGGCTATAATCCCTCACCTTAAACAATGACAATGGCAGTGACAATTTTGGAAGCAGAAAGTGGAACTCTGAAGGTGTGTCACAAGCGAAGCGTCCGGAGGGCTGAGGCCTGACGGCGGGCCAGCAGCTCCGTGCCTCACATCGTGGGGGGTGCTGAGGGCGCACGCCCCAGGAGGGGAGTAGGGAGACACAGGGGGGAGTCTCACGACCACCTCGTGAGGCCCGTGAGGCAAAGACCGTTGTGCCGGTTTGAGTCTTTTGTGGACCCCGGAAAATGATGTTCTTAAGGGAGCCCACCTCTGTGCGTGTGGACCCGCTCAGGTGGGGCCTTCGGCAGACGCAGCCGAAGGAGCTCGTGGTTAGATGGTGTCAGTGAAGGGCCTGGGACGAGGTCCTAATCCTCTTGCTGGAGTTCTTTATAAACGGAGGACTGAAAGCAGAGACACGGGGAGAAAGCCTCAGAGACGGAAGGAGGGGTCCCGGAGGCGGGAAGAGGCCGCTGGGGGCGAGGCCCGTGAGCAGCTGGAGGCTGCAGAGGCGAGGCCGGAGGAGAGGGGGGAGACGAACAAACCAGCATCGTGCCCTGCCACGGGCCTGACCGCCCACCGCTGAGCCCCGAGAGAAGCATCTTTAGAGGATGCCACCAAGTGCCTGAGGGCCCGCGGCTGTGACTTGCTGAGACAGCATCTCTGATTCGGACACTTTCATGGCCTCCGACCTCTGAGCTTTTAACCTAATCAGTTCCCATTGTAAAAGCCAACCCGTTTCTGGTGTGTTGCACTGGCAGCCTATAGCCGACTAAAACCACTGTTATTGTTACCATTTACTCGTAGCGTAAACCCAAGCATAGGAGCTACGGTACTCGTCCAGGTCCAGGGGGCACTTTAACGTCAGATTTCTCGTCCTTCATCCAGCGTCCTTTCTCTTTTCCCTCTGCCATTGTGACCCCTCTGCTGCCTTGAGCTGAACGTGTAAAAGAGTTAAGCCATTTTAAAATTTCCTTGTAGCTTCTTATAAATTGTTTATTTCAAAGCCTTTTCACGAGACGTTCGATTCTAAATGTGGAGGGGACATGTCCTTGCCCTCTTATATCTTATCCCTGCCCAGTCTTACCCATTTGGAGCGAAGGACATTTTCATTTTGAATTAATATTAAGACTACATTTTAAAAAAAAGCATTTTGCTCTTTGAGGTAAGCTTTTCTTCAGTGTTTCAACAAATCATTTATACTTTTATCATTTTTTTTCCCTACAAAAAGTCTCCCTCATTTAAATTGTCACAGCTTGGGAGCCCTGCCTGGAATACATAATAACTGCTTGTAACACTTAAGATGAAAACAAATTTACCAAGGATGGTGGAATGACAACAAAGAGCAAGAAAAATATAAGTACATGGAAAATAGTCCCTCCTACGCATATATTTTCAGCACTAAGTATTTCTGCTGAAATTGCTGCGTCCTGTTCTCCTGCGTACCTCCTCTTCCTCTAGATTTAAAGTCGAAAGATGTAAAGGCAGGGAGAGGAAAGCCCTTAGAATTATTGGATTGCTTGGGTTTAGAAGGCTTCATTGGGGAAAGCAATACAGGATCTGACTAGTGCATTGATAGGTCAGTAATCAGGACAGGGCTTCTCCACCTTGGTGCCATTGGCATTCGGAGTCAATGTGGATAACGCTGTGTGTGTGTGTTGGGGGGCAAGCCCTGTGGGATGCTCAGCAGCATCCCTTCCTGTACCCCCTAGATGCCAGCAGCAGCCCCACCCCCGTTGTGACATCCGAAATGAAGGTCTCCAGACATGGCCAGTGTCCCTGGGGTTTGGACCATTGACTTAGAGGCAGGGGTCTAAGGAACACACTTCTAGACTTGGGGCTAGAATGCCGCCTCCCTCCCACTGGCACTCTCTCCCCATCCCAGGGCAGGCTGGCCTTGACTCCTGGAAATAAATTGGCCTCTGCTCTCTGACCCAGCCTTTGCTTATGCTTTCTGCCCAAGAATTCTGGAAGATCCGTTTACTCTTTTGTCAGAACAAGCTAGAGTAGAAGGAAACCCGGAGAGCAGAGCTTCCCTATTTGTTGGGAGGAACTCACACGCTATTTCCTGAAAATTCCACGTTCCTCTCTGCACCTCCTTGTAACTCCTCCCTCTACCCAGCTAGGATAGAAAGAAATCCCAGGTGTCAAGGAGCAGACCTCACCAACCTGAGCCGGCCAGTCCAGGTTTGGGCTTTTGTTTTCGTACATGTACCTCGAAATATTTGGACAAGACAGTATTTTGTTATGGTTCCCTTCAACCCTAGTCTGAAAGCTCTTTTGTCCCTTGCCTTCTTAAATATGTCAGTTCCCAGGTTTTAGAAGCATCTCCCTTTTCCCTAGATGGCACCAACCTATAAATAGATTTTTTGCAAAAATGTTTGAGATTGATCTACTTGCTTTATTTCATTTACATGGCCTTTTTCAGAGCCTGATTTTACTTGTACATACATGAGAATTTTGGAAAACTTGGTCAAATCTCTTGAAATAGGCATCATGTTTGTCATGATGATTACATCAAGACGTTTTGAGTTCAATAACACGTTATGAGATGACACTGCGGTGAGATTATAGTAGTAGAGTTTGTGAATGAAAATCATATTTCAAATACATTAGGGGAAACTGGCTATTTAAAGCAACCTGCATGGAAATCATTTTGAAAAAAGAAGAGTGCTTTTTCATAAATCAAGTAACGACTACTGGATTTATCTGGATGTAGGTATTTAAGAAATGATGGAACTCTGACTCTTCCCTGCAGATGCATACAACCTATCACTGCTAGGCGCTGCCACCGTTTGCTTCTAGGAGGCCTGGAGACTGGCTTCCCCCCGACGGTCCTGGCAGTTCAGGCAGAGGTGCTGGAGGGGTGAGGACTATCGGTAGCGTCCATTTCTGCCTCTGACTTGCTGCTGTGTGACCTTAGCTAAGTCGCTTCTCTCTGGGCTTCGGTTCCCTCATCTCTAAAATGAGGGAGGTGAATTTGATTCCTAAGGTCTCTTGTAGCTCTAAAATTCTATGAGTTAAATCAGACACTAGGCACCTCGCATTATCATCACACTGCAGATTCGTTTGTCTAAAAAATACTGACGGCATGATTATTATGTGCCAGGGCTGTGCTAGGTACCTAGGATACATCAGTGAGCAGAAGGGCCCAACACAGGACTGCGCAGTCTAGCCTGGGAGGCAGGTGACATGCCATACGTAAAATAAACAAGTCGATGAAACTGCAGGTCGGAAGGTGAAAGGTCTAAGGAAAAACAGGAAAAGCTGTCATTTACTTCTTCTTTCTCTTTATTCTTTCCTAAGCTCCCACATTTGGAAAATGCTTTTTTCCTTATTGCAACCTATTATTCAGTTTTCTTTCATTACTGGTATGGCTACTACCATAAGTTTGAGTACTGATTTCATGCCATATTCCAACAGTTTCATGAGTATTTTAAAATGCCTTGCACCTGTGCAGTGACACTTTTTCTAAATTTTTCTTTCAATAGTTGGGTGAGGTGGGCAGGGCAGGTATCACTGATGCCATTTTACAGTTGAGGAGCCCAGGGCTCAGGGAGTCTTCCTGCAGCTGAGTGTGCTATTATTGCTTGGTATTTCTTTTGGAAACTTACCTGGGAAACATTTTTGACATTTTCTCTGTGGGGAAAAAGTGTTAGAAACTTCAAACAATTGACTTCAAACAAATATTTGGAGCAAACCTGGTTATTTGTTGGGACTTCTAGCACGGGGATTACTTTAAATAGGTGCCCCCCTGCTGGGATGGTTCCCATTCTGGGAAAGTGATGGGTAAAAAAGAAAGCCTCGTGGTGCCTGATTCTGGCGTCCTCATGGACCTCTGGTTTCCTCAGAGAGCTTGGCACCTGCCCCTCAGTAAGCATGTACCTGCTGGTATGACTTTTCCCCACAGCATAAGATTGGCACAGTGCAGAATCTTTTCTCCTTCCTCCTGGGCTCGAATGATCCTGGTGAATATTAGGATGCTCTGCTCCAGTCTCTTGCTGCCTACCTTGTGGATTGCCCATCAACCGCATCTTCTGGAACTGTGTCCAACCTTTCGATGCAATCTAGCTAAGTCTTCTTTAGAGGACAAATGGATGTGTTCACACACACACGATGCCCACAGTCCTGGAAATTTGCCTGTCTACGTTCAGAATACATAATTAGACAAGCTAAACAGGTGACAGTTCTACCTCTGAATTCCTTTGTTTTATTTTTTCCTAGCACTTTTCTCCGATCACAGGAATATGTGGGACATCTTGGTCCCCAGATTGGTTCTCTCTGAAAGGTCTTGGGCCCTTTTCATCAGCTGCGACATGCTCAGCACTTGGAGTCTGATTTCAGAACACAGTAAGAAAGGCAACTGGGCTTCTGCAGCGGTTGCAAGAACATGGCTATGTAACGTGTCCTAACGCCACGTCAGGGACCTTCGTGCCGTACCCCATCCTAAACCATCTGGAATCCTACTCCTGCCAGGAGTGTTTAAAGCTGGGGCAGGGAAGGGGGGGTGAGGGAGGATTCCAGCTCAGTGCTTTGGGTACTCCCTTCTCTTTTTTAGAATATGCTCCTAATGCTTTAGGCCAAAAGGTGAAGATTAGGTAGTGCTCTTTGGAGGGATGGACTTGCGGGGAAGGCAGCCCTGGGTTTGGAACCTAACGCCCTTTTTCTGAGTTGTGTGCCTTTAGCCCATTTCCTTTACTTTTCTGAGACTTAGTATCCTTTTCTCTAAAATGGATGGAAAAGTGCCTCTTATTTCTTTAGGGATATATATACTTTTAGGGAAATTCTCAGAAAATGTTGGTTTCCGTCCGTCTTTACCACGTCTCCACCTGCCTCAGTTTGGCGGTCAAGCTTTCTTGGGCAGGAAGTTTTTATGAGGCAGGATTCTTCTGCCATGAGGACTTCATCTGGTCTGAGCACAGTTTGTGGAGATTTTGGGTCACCGTGTGTGGTGAGGAGCGAAGCGTATTCTTGTTACCACTGAGTCGAGCCTAAGACACACTCGTGTAAACCCTCAGCTGAAAACTAGAGCCGTCCAGTGTGTGGTGTGACTCTTTGATCTTTAGAAACCATTGATTTGGGGGAAGCGGATGTGGCTCAAGCGATTGAGCTCCTGCCTACCACGTGGAAGGTCTGTGGTTCGTTTCTCAGTGCCTCCTAAAGAAGACAGAGAGCTGGCACCTTGGGCAGGTGCGGCAAGCTGGCACAATAAGATGATGCAAGACACACAAGGAGAAAAACATAATGAGAGACACAACAAAGCAGGGAGCAGAGGTGGCACAAGCAATTAGGTGCCTCCCTCCCACATTGGAGGTCCAGGTTCAGTTCCTGGTGCCTCCTAAAGAAAGAAGGAAGATGAACAGGCACAGCAAGTGCAGACAAATGTGGGTGGGGAGAAATAAATAAATAAAATAAATCTTAAAAAAAAAAAAGCCGTTGGTTTGGGAATGATGAGAACAGAGGTGCTGGTGAACTTGTAAGTGTGCTGAACAAACAGGGTCTGGCTGAGACCCCCCTAAATCTATCCCCCAGGCTGAAACACTGGTGCCAGAGTTTCTTCCACGGTCACCACCACAGGAGCAGGTTTTGGTGAAATGCCCGTGTCCGTGGTTGTCTGCTTCTCTGGTGACCTGACACCTGGTAAAAGCACAATGACTTCAGCACCAAGTGGCCAATGTGGAAGGTGCGACTGCCCGGCCACAGCTCCCGACTCTTTGCCGTGAGTCCGGTGAAAAGGATGCACTTTGTGTCTGGGGCAGGGCACCTCCGGGTGACAGGTACAAATTACCCTCTGTCCTCGCTATTTGAGCGGCCAGACCTGGTCCAGAGCAAGGGCCCGGCATCCGGCACGTCCAAGCACGTTCAGCTCTCCAAGCTGCATCTCCCCTGTGAAATCAGAGTGGCTCTGCCCAGGGAGGAAAGCGGATGGATAATCAGGGAACGGAGGGCGGGCGCCAGGCTCAACGCTCTGGTATCCACAGCGTCAACGGCTCCGTGAACACCCAGGCGAACACTTTCTCAGAGAGTAAATCACAAAGTGGAAATGGCCCAGAGAAGGGAATAATTTCTTGGTAGAGTCTCTCGTAGACAATCGTGGTCTGTCTCTGCAGGGAAATGCTGTTTAAATTGTCATCGACACAGCTTCCATTTTAGCGACAAGATCTGGGATTGTGTTTTTATGATATTATAAAAAGCCCAAGCACTTAATAACATCCCCTTAAGATTATCTCTTAAATTCTATTTGCATCCAGAATATGCTGAGGGACCCAGTAAACCAAACAAAAGCAAACACAAAACTGTGAATAATTTTGTGGACAGGTGCACTTGCCGTGATAATAACGGCCCCTTTCGCATTGAAGATTAGTCTTTCAATGTGACATGAATAAAGTGCCGGGTGATAAAATCTCTAAGACAAAGCTAATCTGGTCTGATGGCGCCACAAAGCAGTCGCGGTTTTGGTCATCACCCTATCAAAGGGGACCCTTCTGTTGCACACTCGGGCTCTACTGCATGGAGCAAAGGGAGAGGCTGGCTGCCTTGGGATACAGGGCAGAGAGCTCCGGGTATCAGGGGGCCCTTGGGGCCTCTAGTCCAGTGGAATGAGTCCTGCAGGGGTGGAGGGACCCTGCAGCCAAGAACCCTGGGTGTGGAGAGCAGATAACATGGCCGGAAGGAAGAACCAACGCGTGCGGTGACTGGCCCATTGTCGTGGCTTGTGTGATCACTTTTTCAAACAACAGAAAAGAAAAACAAAAATATATAATGCAAAGACACGCATTTCTGCTCTCTCCCTGACTCCAGTCTATGCACTTTTTACTAAGATAGCAGAGCTGAAACCTTCGAAAGGCCCCTGGTGCAGGGTGTCCGTGGGCCTCGACAGCCCCCACCCACCTGGTGCAGCTAAGCCCAGTCCCCCTGGGGCTGGCCTGCTTCCTGCTGCCCCCTCCGCTCGAGGTCCCACTGTCTTCCCAAGACCTGGGCGTTGGGATGACCCTGCCTGCGGCTGCCAGGCCCGGGTGGAAGGGGTGAGTGGCTGGGTGAGGCTGAGACCATGGACGGCTCCGAACTGAGTCTGCAGGCAGGAGGCTCTCTGGGCTGCTTCCGTGGGTACGGAAGAAGGAAGAAGGGGCCCAGTCCACTGCAGGAGAAGAGGGGGCCCCAAGAGGGGTGGGGCCGCCTGCTCTAAGTTCAGAAAAGCTGCTCTCAGCCTTGAGAAACTGCATAAGCTCCTGAGGGTAAAGAAGAGAAGATGAGTAGAAACACCTTGTAAAAATATCTGTTCATAACTGTAGGTCTCTGACATGGAAATGCCCCCGAAATCTGCAAGTCTGGAAGATAAACTTCCTGAGTTATCATCCTTAAATAAGCACCCTGAGCTGGGAGGAGACTCAAGGATAAATTAGCAAAAGCTGGGCCAAGAGGGAGTAGAAATGGCCTCCTGTGAATCAGATATGATGCTTTCACAAGAGAATTTAAGAAAAACTGAGGAAAACGTCCACAGTCTAGAACACCTGTGATCATGCAATCAGGGGCCATAAATAATATAGATTTTAAATGATAAATTATGACAAGCAAATTGGTAGGTTTAAGGAGACTTACAAGATCAGAAATTGAGGCCAGCCAAGCAGATGTTAAATGTTTAGAATTTAGGACAGCGCTCAGGGTGAGTTCTCAGAACATTTAACTTGCAAAACCAGTCCAGACTGCTTTGCATGTGGCAGTGTTTGAAATCACGCAACAAACCAGCCTCTGGGGAGACTCGAGGTGGCAGCAGAAGGGGGCACAAGGAGGGGGAAAGACTGTGGGAGATAATTTTGTTACATACCTTTATTAGATAATGTTAAGAAGCTGAATGGTTTTTCCTAAAATGAGAAGGCATAAAATAGGACGGAAACAAGGCTAGGCCAAGAAAAAGAAATGAGTATATTAGAGTCTGTTGAAGAACCGTCTGCGCCTGGAGAGTCTCTGTGGAGAGGAGAGCGCTGTGATGGGCACTGGTCCTCGCCATCCGTCCGCTCCCAGCCCAGGTTCCCTGCCTGGGGTGCTGCGGGGTGCTGTCTGGTGCAGTGGGGGTGGGGGTCTCCCTCCGTGTTGAGCCTTGTAACTGCTCACGCTGGGTACTATTTGATAATTTAGAGAGCCCCTTCACCCCCACGTCTTACTTGCCCTCATCCCTGGCTCTGTGGGGTGTGTTAACCCTTTGGGGTCCCTTTCACATCCCCTCTCTTCTGAAATGTTGGCCACGCCCTCCTTTTGGAGGTCACCCCCCTGCTCCCGGCTGGCTTCAAGGAGACTGTGCTAACCACTTTCTCTGCATCTCCTTGGAGGCTCCCCAGGAGCGACCCCGACTTCTCTGTTCCACCCTCCCTTAGATGTCGGTGCTGTCACCTGCTGTCCCCTGTCCCTGCTGGCGGCATTGACCGCTCTGCCTGCACGTCCCACCAGCTCAGGAATGGGAGTGGGCTGCAGCAGGAGTTCCCAGGGCAGCAGGCGTGCTTGGGGAAGGCTGCCGGAAGTTCCGCCTGCCCTCGCGCCCACTCACACTTCTCTGCTGATGGTTCGAGTCCCAGCAGGTGCTCTGGAACTCTAGAGCCGCTGTCCAGCTCGCTACTGGGTGTTCTGCCAGCTCCTCGAGCACCAGGCTGCGTCAGGCGCAGAGCTGCAGCCGAGCCTCTTCCCTCTCCCTCCATCCTCGCTCCCGTGGCGCCAGCCCTTCCAGTGGCACCTGTGACATCTCCAGAAGGCGCCACTTCTCTGGTCCCACTGCTGCTGCCCTAGGTCAGCCCTAAATGACAGCAGCCGGCTCTGATAGCCCTCCTAACGCGTCCTCCACGTGCTGTGAGAATGGCTGTCAGATAAAAACCTGGATGTGAATCACCTCCTCAAAACCCTCTGCCGATGCCCCATCGCTCGTGGGTGAGCGCAGAGCACGGCGGCTCTTCCCCTGAGCACGCGCCCACCACATGGAGGCGCGGCCGAGGTGGCAGGCCTCGCTCGGGGGTCCCGACCCACCTCCCTCGTGGGGCTGTGCCACCCTGTGTCCCCAGCTGCTCCGGACTCCAGGTGGGTGGAAACGCACGGCGTGACCTCGCGCCCCAAGAACCCCAGGGTTCGGACACCAGGAAATGCAAGAGACGGGGCAGCTGACGGCAGCGGAAACGGTGGCTGGAAGTTCAGGAGGACGGGACCGGGGGACAAGGCACACCCACGCGCTCCTCAGTCCCACCTTGTGCCCAGGACCGTCTGGCCCCACCGCGGCTCTTCTTTTCTTCCCTGAGTTTCTCCCGCCCCGGCGTGTCCTCACAGCAGCCGCCACTCCCCCATTTGTTCGGTCCCTGGAGCAGCCTAACACACGCCCTGAGGGCGAGCCTCTCCTTTCTGGCTCTGGCCGTTGGTAGGACATCCGGGAGTTGAGTATCTGGGCCACTCAGACCCCATGCTCACTTAACTTTTCAGTGGCGCCTCACAACTCCTTAAAGAGTCCACGATCAAATCCCCACCCAAGGAGACTTAAGGAAATACTCAACTCGCACTACATCCTTTGTGCCTCATGAGACCCAGGGAAAGCCCTCTGGGTCTTCAGCGGGCTCCAGACACCCTCTGAAATTGCTTGGCGTGGAAGTGCACATGTATCGCATTTTTCTGGTGACAGTTTTGGTAACATTCTCAGGATGATGCGTGGCCCCCTGAGCTTTTGCTCAGGACTCCTGGTGCAGGGGCCAGCCTAGCCCGGCGGCCAAGGGCTCTGGCTCTTGACCCAGGAGAACTGTGCCAGCAATCCCAGGGTCCTGCCTGCCGGCGGGCTGGCCCTGCCAGGTCCTTCACCTCTGTACATCTTCAGCTGTTGAGGAGTGAGATGCATCCGATGCCAGCAGTTTCCACACAGGAGCGTCCTAAGCCCTGATCACACATGTAACATGCCTGGAATCTGGCAAGTTCTTAGTGGTGGTAGATGTGTTTTCATTACACTTATGAAATAGAAATGTGCTCACTTCTTCATTGTCACACATGTTTTCAAATTCTGGATAGGTATATTTTCTTTTTGACAGTTTTCGTGTCAGAGAAGTGTGAGACTGGAGGGAAGGGCCTGAGAGTGAATATAATTTTCCAAAAATAGAATTTTTATTTTCTAGTCGAGCCTAGCAGAAAATGCTATTAAATAGGCATCCATATCTTATAAAATTTATAAATGTATAAAATGTTGATGAGCTAAATAAATGGATCTATTTTATACTGAAGAAAATAATTTTGTTTCACCACAATCATTAATAAAACTTAGGTGAATTTAAAAGTCAGCTGCTTGTAGATTAAGGAAATATTGGAACGACTGGAGCGTTCACTTGTCCTAATAGACACACATTTAATACCTAGGGGTTCACCATGGAGAAATAACTGAGTTTGTGTGAGTGCCTCCCCACAGCTGCTCTCACTGGATTGTAATTCTCCATTATAAGGCACGCTTTGGCAGCATCAGCTAACTTGCCTAGGAAAATGTGAGATCCCCAGCTCAGCCTGCCTCCGACCAGCTTTTTGAGAACAGACGCAGCTCCAGGCAACCCCTCTTCCTGGAACTAAGAGGATGGATTTGCGTGTGATACTCTGCACCCAAATGGCAGAGAGGCGATACCAGTTTCTCAACTCTCATCGGCTCAATACAGACCACGGTGGAATCCGACTGCCCTGGACTTTGAGAAGCGGTGGAAAGGTCGGTGGGGCAATCGTGAGCTGGCACTCAGCCCTCGTGAACCAACTGGTTCCAACAGGGAACTGTTGAGGCCTAGTGGAGGGAAAATAAATCCTCACGATCCCCACAAGGAAGGGCCTGCACTCTTAGCCTGACAGGTGGTTAGTCAGGTGCCTGTGAATAACCATTACACAGGAACCGACGCCAACAAAACAAAGCCCAGCCCAGCTCACGAATGTGAAAAATGAGTCCAGACAGCAGGGCGCAGGCTGCCTCGGGGACAGGCAAGCAGCACCCCAGCGGTCTTCACTAACGCACCCTGGCGTTCTTCTCCCCTGAGGACGAGCAGCACAGGTGTGGAATTTTCTAGGCCTCATCCAACCCAGCCCCGGTGGACGAGGTCCAAGAGTCGCAGGTGCTCCCGTCCGCCCAGGCGGTGGCTGGACTCTGTGCCTGCTGACGGGGCAGGCGTCCTGTGGGGTGCGGGCCGAGGGGGTCGTGGCCATGACAGTGATGTCCGCGGTGCTCTGTCCCGGGCTGTGGACACTTGGATGGATACGTGTACGTGATTTTAACCAGAAGGCCTTGGTGCCCGCTGGCCGAGGGGCTTCTGCGGGGACCGTCTGGTCTCGGACAGCGTTTCTTGGCATCGGTGTCGTCCCCCTGCCCTTGGCCGAGCCCCAGCTCAGGGCGAGAAGCCAGCACCTTGCTCAGGTGCAGGGCTGTTGCATGGCAGCTCGCTGCTGGAGCACACGGGGAACTGATTCTGACCCTTGCCCCACTCCTCCCGCGGACTCTCCTAGCCCAGGGCCCAGCCAGGAGGGGCACGAGGTAGGCGCTCGGTGAATGCCTAGTGAGTAAATGATTGGCAAGCTCTTGTTGTGAATGAAAGCAGGGATGGCTGCTCCATGTAAAGGGCGGCCTGCTCCTTCTCCCCCCATTCCCCTCCTTTTTGTGGAGTAGGGGCAGGGAGGATAAAGGCATTTGAAAAATTAGGTACGTTATGGGTAGTTGTATTTTATGCAGAAGAAGAGCTCATCATCATTGTAATTTCAAGTAGTTTCCGGTTCTAATGCTTGATTTCTGCTCCTTTTCTATAAGCACCTTCCATTGGGTTGTCTCCTGCATTCAGATTTAGAGATGGGATGGGAGCCTTCTGGGGATTCCAGGACCTCGAGGAGGGTGCCCAGCTCAGTGCTAAACTGAGCTTAGACGTGTGGCCTTTCTGATGCCCGTGCAAGGGGGAAATGGAGGGACTATTGCTTGGCTTGGTCCTGTGCCAGCTCGGCCGGCTGGAGTTACCTCCCTATAATCCTCCTCCCTGCCTGGCTCCAAGTCAGGATTAGGCACCGAGAAACCAGAGCATGAGTTAGAAGGTGGCTGTGAAGCAGCCACACTTTAGCCAATGAACGTCCAGGTGGGATCCCGGGTCCCGTGGGGGGGGGGGGGGG
>JAQZBX010007349.1:0-28499 GCA_029593785.1 Cabassous unicinctus | reverse complement strand
TCCTCTCGGGGTCTAGGTGGTCCTTCTTCTAGCCCCCTTCTTGCCAGCTTCCTTCCTGACCGCTGGTCCAGGCCTACCGCAGCCCCAGGCCCGACGCCAGACACCCACGCCACAGTCTCGCGTGGACTCTTCCACCAGCTCCCAGCCTCGTGGGAAGTGAGCCCCTGGTAAGCCCCAGATCCCCGTGGACCTCACACAGGCAGGCCCTGCTTCTCTGATCGGTCCTTGACTGATGTGCCTCTTCTAGTCCTAAGTGACTTCCACTCTCTCTTCAAAGCAGTGGCCTTACCGTCCTTTATCCTGGCTTGGGAACCCACCAATCCTAGCAGGAAGAGGCATGAGGATTCTTTTCTGGAATTCATCTTGTATTTGAGCAGAACTTGTAAGCCTGGACTTGTAAGCTCAAGTATTATACAACCCATGGGCTGGGAGGACCTAAGATTTACGGGAAGTATAGACAGTCATTTGCCCTCAAAGAGCCTGGCTGTGGAGGCCACGCATGCGTGCATCAGATGCAGCCACTGGCAGAGTGAACACCTGGGTGGGGGAAAAGGAAGAAAAGGTGAGAGCAGAGTGGGACAGATTAGGGTGAACGCCGGTTACATGTGCGAGAAGTGTTTGCTGAATGAATGCATGAGAAGTGTTTTGATATTTTTATTTAAAAAAACAAATATAACATTATCATACATGAAGATAAAATGCTTTTTTAATCTCCCATGCTCACAATGCCCCAATACAACCCACTGAACTTCCAGATACCGTTCTCCGTATGCATATATATTTGCTACATAGTGGGACTCACAGTGCAAAGCTTTTTGTGTTTTCTTTGTTTTTCCTACTTATTTCTCATATATATATTTTTGCATTGACCTAGACCTTGAGGAAGACTCTGACTACTTTTAAAGATTCTAACCCCCTATTTGAAAATGCCTGTGTGTTCTACTTCAACTCCTGGCTGCACTGTTGGGGTCCGAGAGAGAGATGAGCTGTTTTGAAATCAGTCTAACAAGCCATCGCTTAGGCAGGGTGTTGACAAGCGCGCTGGAAAGAAGCAAGAGCTGTTGCTGCAGGAACCAGTAGAGAATGGCTGGAAGGAATGGAGGAAGCCACTCACGCCCACCCCCCAGAGGCCCAGGGATCTGTGGATCTGAGCGAGAATTCGTTCACTACTGGGGAAGACCATCTCTGCAAGTCCTTCTCTACCTCGGTGCATTTGTAAGGGCTGGCGAGGCACCACCCGCATTTATTTATTTTTAAAGCATAAGAACACAATAGATACAAAACCTAATACTGAGCCCCAATCCACTCACCTGAGAAAGATGGAGCTGCCAAACCTGAGCTTTGCTACAGGTGACGGCCTGAGAATGTCTCTTACCTGCCTTCTCCCTGGCTCACCCCACCAAGCTCCCCGTGTGACAAGAAACCTGTGTGCTTATAAGAAAATCAGCTTGACAAATGCCAGTTTAGAAGCAAGCTAGTTCACACTCGGGGTCTTCTGAGGAGATTTGAAGTTTTAGTTTTTGAGTCAGGTAATTTGCATTTCTTTTTTATGTTCATTCATCTCTTTGTCATTGTAATGATATGCCAACAGCAAAATCTCCCATAGGCCTTACCACGTGCCTTAGATCAACCCACTTAATCTTCACGACAGCCCTACGAGACCGGTGCAATCCATATTTCATTGTTTCTAAAACTCGTTTCCCTCCCTGTGCGGTTGGAGCCATCTTCCTCTTGATGGTGTGTGTCTTAGTCTCTGGGAACTGCTGTAACAAAGAATCCCACGCTGGTGCCTTAAAGCAACAGGAACTCATTCTCACACAGTCCTGGAAGCCAGAGCTCCAAAAATCAATGGGCCATGCTCCCTATGAAGCTTTAGGGGAGGAGCTTTCCTGGTCTCTTCCAGCTTCTGGTGGCCCAGGGGTTCCTTGGTTTGTGGCCACATGCCTCCATCATCACATGACCTTCCCCTCTCTGTGTGCCGGGGTCTCTTCTCTTCGTCTAAGGACCCGGTCATTTTAAATTTAGTACCCGCCTACCCGAGTGTGACCTCTTCTTAGCTTGAAGACATCTGCAAAGACCCTGTACAAGTAACCTCCCACTCACAGGGACATTTTTGGGGAGGACAAAATTTGGCCCAGGACACTGTGCTGGCGTTTAATTGGCAGCATTTTCAATTTCTCAACGTGACATAAAGTAACAGTGTGCTTTGTAATGAACAGTTTTGCTTCCATGAAATGCAGTCTTCATATCTCCACTTTACAAGTGCGGAAACTCAGGGGCGAGAGGCTAAGTAACTTGTCCATCCAGAGCTGGCGTCCTGATCGGGAGCGACGCCCTTCCCGCAACCAGCCTCAGCCTTCCCTGGCCCCTCTGCGCTGCCACGGAGGGGCGCGCCCTACAGCAGGAGCCCTGCGTGGTGGCTGAACGGCGCCTTCTGGCGAGGCCTCCCTGGTACCCAGCCTGCCCTCAGCAACGGCCGCTCGCAGCTTATGAGCAGATTTGGCGCTCATTAATAATTCTTTGAGCTGGCAGAGTCACCCTAGCTGATTGAAAATGATCATCAGCCTCTCCAAATGATTAAACAGCCTCTTTGGATTTGCATTCACACCACCGTTTTCATGGAATGGCGCGCGCGTGTGTGATTGGGCCTGAATGAGGTGCCTCTTGAACGGAATCCTAAGTATCTCACGAGGCAGAGTTGCGTATTGCTCAGCATTAAAGGGAAAACAAGAGGTCTAGGGAAGGTGAGCCCAAGAGCAGAATTAAGACCGAAAGGAAATTGTGAAAGACAGACTGTGGTGGAGACAAAGTTTCATGGGACATAGTGATAAACACGGAGAAAAATACTTCCGATGTTCTCAGCATGGCATCAGAGAATTGCAAATTCTGGCCAGCATCGAAAAAACAAAAAACAAAACAAAACAAAAAAAAACCAAGTAGTGTAATTAATCTGGAACAGAAAGAATACCACAGATGTTTAAAATTATTTTCTTTCTACTGACTCAGTCTCCTGCATATTTACAAATTGAAGGTTGCAGATTAATAGCTCCTGAGATTCACGCCCAACGGGCCCGGCTCCAGGCTTGTGTTTGCACCCAGTGACATCCTTTTGGATTCAAACCATTTTCCCTAATCAGAATATAAGAAAATATTAGAGCCTGGATCTGCTTTGTCTCCCACTGGTCTCCCAAGTGTATTCTGTGAAGGATTCACTCAACAAGAAGAGCAAACAAATGCTCCGTCCAGGAACCGCAGCCCCTCGCGGAAGTCGCGCAGGCTGCTTGCGGATGTGTAGCTTGCTGTGGTCTCGCTCATAACACAAGAGCAACTCGTTTCCACCTGGGTTCATTTGAATTCTGATTTTGCTGCATGGCCTCATCTGGACCCGCTCAACAAACTTTAAATGCTAGAGAAAAGATTATGCAAACATGGGAGCTCATCACACCCTGAAGACGTTTTATTTCACAACTCTGAGGAGCCGACAAATCTGTCTCCATGGAGAGGTAAACCAAGGCACCGAGATGGTTTGCTGGTGGCTTACAGTGCCCTTGCAAGTCAGAGCGAAACAAAGCCCAGAACCTTGGCCCGGGCTGGCAATTCTGCAGGTCTCTCAGGGCCACGCCCGCCTCCACCTTGGTTTTTCCCTGCAGGGCTTGTTAAACAGGACATTTTCCTGAAAGGGCTGTGAGAGGCAGAGGCCCAGGTGGCCTGGAAACCGCCAGCGCTGCAGGACGCCTCCTCACCCCATTCCCCCGCAGCCTGCCCTCCCCGGGTGTCCCCAGCCAGCTCCATCCCCAAGCACGCCCGCGGTTTAAAGAAGCGGCAGAAACGCGGGGACCCCCCAGCCCCGTCTGTCCTGGAGAGTTCCTCCTGCCCCCCTGGTTGAGACGCCAAGTCCCATGTGGGTTCTGCACACGCTGGGGGACCGCCAGCCATTCCACGAACGCCCAGTCGGATGGCGTTTGTCAAATTGAGGCCCCCCATAAGGCCTTCCACTCTTCTGGTGGCGGCAAGTCCCTAACTTGTCTGCCTCAGTTCTCCTTTTAAGAAATAGGTGAGACTAGATTCAAGACTGTCCTGAAAATAAATGCTCTCATCTCTCAGAAAGAGGTATTCACAGTCTCAATGTCATTATAACTTAAAAAGGAGTTCTGCGCCACATTTGTTTTGCTTTTTTCCTTTTTTTTTCTTTCCACATTTACCTTTAAGATGCTAAAGGTATTCTGATGCACACATACACACGCGAAGAAGCAGTGCCCAGAGAGACCCTGAGAAGTCACCTGTCCACTGGGACACCAGAACGGGAGAAGAAGGCAAACCAGGCACAGAAAGAATCTCTCCAAGTCTCCAACTTTCAAAAGACGCATCTGGTGGTTCCATGTAAACCGGCCATTTCTCTCTATCCCCCTGGTAATAACCCTCGTGGCCTTTATTCTTCCCCAAATCACAAGGCTGAGAGAATCTTAGCCATTATGTTTAACAAACCCACTTAGGTTATGTTTACATAACAACCAGAGAAGTGTTTGTGGAGGAATTAATGATTGCTCCGGGAGCAGGCATTAAGTTCTTCCTGTGAGAACCAGTTCTTCTTTAGAGAATGTTTCATCAAATGTTTGTTCCAAACCGGTAGGCTCAGCTAGGGAAGGGGTGTTTTCCAAAGAAAAGCCTCCTGATTGGATACGAGCCAGCCTCACCCAGTGTGTCCTAAAACTGTCTTATCTTTTAACATGTTTTCTAACTCCTTTTAGACAAAAGAAGGAAACCTAAAAAAAATTGGGGCTACACCATGGTTAGGAAGATAGGTAAGGATTTGTTCTGGGAATACGTATTCCTGTGAAAATGAAGGGCAGGCGAAGGAGAGAATCATTGCATTTCAAAATGCTGGAGTTGGAGGGACGTAAAATGAATCTCATCTTCCTAATTCTACAGAAGTGGGAACTGAGCACCACACAGACAGAAAGGACCTAGCACATTTTCTATAAGCACATGGCGTAAGCTCCCAGTGCTCATTCAACACTCCAAAAATCACCCAAATATTCTCTATCAGTCCAAAATCCAAGCATTCTCCTTGCCTGGCAGTCTTTCCCTAGATTCCTCTCAGCAGCCTCACGCTACCTTGTTCGGGACAAGCGTACCTTTCAGCAAACAGTCCTAGAAAGACAAATGTCCCAGGAAGGGCCTGGAGCCTGCGTCCGGCCCAGGGGGACTGTACCCCAGCTGGAGCCCGAGCCCGGCGGCTCCCGGTGCGGCCGCGGCTTAGCTCCCTGGTGGTCAGCTAGAGCTCGCGCTGCGCTGCTCCAAGTCTCGCCAGCACCGTCTTCCCAGAAGTCGCCAGTGCCCCTGCTCGGTCTCAGGGGACAGAAAGACAGAGAAGAGGGCTTTTTTGTTTTGATCCTTTTCTTTTTAGCAGCTGGTCTTTTGTTCTTTTAACAATTTCACATGATTTCCTTTTCTCTCTCCTCTTTCTCTTTTCTGGGTTCTTCATTTCCTCTCCACTTAAAGTTTTCTGTCTCAACTTTCTTCTCCATCCCTACCTTTATCCTAACCCCCTAGTCCCACTTAAGGTAAGCATTGAGCTCTTTTTCCTTCTTTATTTTCTCCCTGTAGTTTTGTGGGTGCCTTAGGAAGTTTACCAATTTTTACCCAATGAATGAATGTTGCTTATTTCAGACACTTAAAAACGAAAGTCTTCTGGTCTCTATGCATCTGGCTCCTCTCGCTTTATTTAAAGTCACTGAGCTTGTTGGGAAAGGTCTGCCTTGGCCCGTAGTCACCACTCAGCTGGGCAGCCTCTCGCCTGGCTCCTCCCCTTGGCAGCTCTAAGGCGCCACTTTCCCCTGTCGCCCTGCCTGCCACTCACACCCTAGGACGGGCAGACCAGACCGTGCTTGCCCTCCTCAACCTCTTCTGTTTCAGTGGTGCCTGCCCTTTGCTCTTGTTTTCCTGAAGGTCAGTTTAGGGCCTGTGCATGCTGCCCACGCTGCCCTCTCCATCGTCCACGCCTGTGGCACACACGTGTCAGTTGGCCTCCGGTTCGTGTTCTGTAACCTACAGGACGTCCTCCCCGGCCTCCTCTGCCCAGGCTGTGTCCTTATGGTTGTCACACGAATCAGGGTTTAGGTGCAGGCTGCTGGCCTGGCTGCTCCGTCCTGCCCTCGCTGTCTCTTCATGGAGGAAGCCTGCTGAGTATCCAAGACCAGTTCTCGTGACGCCAGTTCCTCTCTAGAACGTTCTCGTCATCCGTGGAAAGCCCTAGCTTTCCTTTTGACTTCTGAAGGATTTTGATAGTGAGAATGATTAACGTTAATCACATTCTTTCTTCCCACCACTGGTCTCGGTGGATTATGTCGTTCAGCCTGCACAGCAGCCTCCACCCATTCTGGGTGAGAAAGCTGAGGTTCGGCTTCCTAACGTGCCCAGGGTCCTTGTGGGCACTGTGTCAGCGAAGCCCCTACTGAACCAGACGTCCGCCAGCCACACCCTGCTCTGGGGCCTTCCGCGGCGGCCCTGGGCTGGCCTGTGATTCGCGTGGACAAACAGATTGTGGTGAGAGGGACGTGCCAATTGCAGGCCGAGCTTGGAGGGGGACTGTGCGTGTCAGGAAGACTCGCCGTGGGAGGCTGAGCTGTGCAGTAAGCAGAGGGCTCCCCTGCTGGAAAGGTCATGGAGACAGGAGGTCCCGAGAGACAGAGAGAGGGCTCAGCGCCCCGGAACCCAGGGGAGCCTCCAAGCCAGCAGCTTTCCGAAAGCAAGAGCATGGGGGACCCCAAGTGAGGTCTGCAGAGCTGCCCAGTGGGAACCATGGGCGTTAGTAAAGTCCTTGTTGATTTATTCCTGGTTCTGGGCTGCTTTGTTTCGCAGCCATAGCTAATGGAAGCACCGCCATATTGTCCTCCAGAAAGTCTGCAGCAGCTTATCTCCCAAATGGGCGTGCCCATCTCCCCGCATGCCTAGTGCCCACGGGCGATGGCATGGTTTTACATTTTTGCCACCTGAGTGGCTGAAAAACTGTTCTTTGCATTTCTCTGATGACCAACGAGGGCGAGCATCTTTTGATAGGTATATTGGCCACATGCTTTTCTTCTTGAACTGCCGATGTACAGCTTTGCCTACGTGTTTCCTTCAGGCTGTTCGTCTTTTTTCCATATTGGCCTGCACATGCTTCTTACAGGTTTTGGATATATATTTTTTCTTGCAGCCTTTGAATTTCCCTTATAGTGACTTTGGACTAGAATTTTAAATTGAATGTAGCCAAGTGTGTCCATTTTTTTCTTTTATGACTTCAGGTTTATTTCTTACTTAAGGGTTTCACCCCAAAGCAAGATTTAAAAAATATTATCCTGTATTTCTCCTTTTCCTTTAATAGTTTAAAAATTTTTTATATCTTTAATTTTAAAAGATTTTTTTTCGGGAGTATGGTACAAAGTAGTATCTAACTTTCTTTTTTTTTAATTACTTGATTTACAGGTTTTTAATTTTTGTTTCTTTGGCAAGGAAAAAGTAAAGATTTTTACAGGCTATGTTCTCTGATCATAACCAAATGACATTTAGCTAGATAACAAAATTATAAAATAATGGGATTGTTGTTTATTTTGTTATGGTGATAGAAATACCATGAAAAACTGGACACCTAAAATGGGTGCATTTATTGCATGAAAGTTATGTCTCCATAAAAGTGATTTTTAAAAAGGTAACAAAATAACTATTGAAAATAAAGAAATATACTCCAAATAATGTGTGGATTGCATCAGAAATCAAAACTAAAATATAAACTCCTCTGGAAAACAATAAAAGTGAAGATAGTTCATTATTTTTTTCTAAATGTGCAGACAGTCATTTATTAAATGTTCATTCTTTCTATTAACTGAATTGTATACCGATGTCTACTGTATCCCTGAGCCTTTTGTAATGGCAAATAAAGGAGCTGTGTGGCCCTGGAAAGTTATTTATCGGGTTTGTGCCTCAGCTTCAGTTTCCCCAGCTGTAAAGTGCAGATAATGAGACTTCTTATGTCAGAGAATTGTGGTGTGGATTAAGTGAGGGAATATATAAAGATCACAGAAGAGCACAGTGGCATCACAAGCTCATAAATGTTTCTCACTGTCATGGTTGTTGCTTATTTGTATATTCCTACAAAGATAGCACACTGTTTAATTACTGTAGCTTTAACATGTATTTTGCTTTTTATGAGGGTTTTATTACATTAGTGTTCAGCTTATAACAATGTTGAATAATAATGGCAATAGCAAATGGATGTGTCTTCCTGCAAAATATATTGAGAATGCTTTGAATATTTCAAAATTTTGTGTGATATTTGCTGTTGCACTTTGGTAGCTGCCTTTTCTCAAGCTATAAAAGTTTCTTTCTCTTGCTAGTTTTTAGAGTATTTATCAGGATATGGGCAAACATACTCCTTTGTGATGCAATATTCTTTATATTCCTTTGACTTGCGTTTATTTTTATAAGAGAGATTAGTCTCTATTTTTTTCTGATGTCTTTCTAATTTAAACATCTGGGTTTATGGAGTGAGTTTGGTAATTTTTCACATGCTTGTTTGTATTGAAATAGTTCAAAAAGCATAAGCTTTATCTATTCCTTGCTTATTTGGTGGAACTCATCTGCAAAGTCAGCTAGGATTTCTATATTTTGAGGGGGAAATTGGTTGGGTACTTGCTTATTATTTCAATTTCATCTAGGCTATTTTTTTTCACCTCTTCTTGAGTACGTTTTGGTTACTTATGCATGCTTAAAAATTGTTTTATCTTAATTTTCAAATTTAATGACATAAAATTATATATTCTCATAGTATATTTAAATATTCATATCTGTTGTTCTATACCCTATCTACTTCCTCATAGTATCCATTTTTCTTCCTTTTTACCTTGTTACCATTTTCAAGTTTGTTTATTAGCTTTCTCAAAGAACCAATTTTTAGTTTAATTGGTGTATTTTCCTTTTTTGTTTCTTGTGTGATTTCAAAAATAAATCCCAAAGTTTATTAATGTCTGCTTATTTATCAATCCTTTTCTACCTTTTATAAGGTTTATTTTGGAACTTTCTTTCTTTCCTTGGACCATTTGGGTTTTTTATGTTCCTAATTTTGTCTCTAAAGAATTTGAAGCTATATATCCTGATTCCATTTTTTTCTAACTATTCTTATCTTCATTTCCGAAGAAAAATTTTTGCAAAAATAATGTACATGCATTATTAAACATTTTAAACAATAGAACAAAAGAAGAAAGCAACAAATTCATTTCAATTTTGGGCACTTAAAATGAATTTGTTACTATTTGGTGACCACCAATCCTGAGTCTAGAATCCAGACATCGTTCTAAATGTATAAAGTCAAAGAAAGAATAAAAGCAGATTTGATTTTTCAAGAAAAGGTTAAACGCTACACAAATTACGTAAAATAAAATATACATTGCATTTAATTTTGTTGAAGTTTGTGGAAGAAAATGTAAGAGAAGAGAAACATACATATTTTCTGAACTTCAGATAAATATTTCTTCAACACCAAAGATGTTATTCCCTAAAAAAATCTTCCTTAAAAAATTATTATGAAAATCTTTGAAGGTTGCTCATTAAAAACATTCCACATTTCGACTTTGAGCAGTATAATTTTTGCCCTGCTGAAAAAAGGTGAGGACCTTTTCACTTCCTTTAGCTTCCCTTTTTCCTCTCTACCCACTGGTTTTCATTAGTCATAACATTATTTTTATGTTGACAAAGTTTATAATATAGTAACCATAGCTTTTATAAGTATTAAAAATCTCTATTAAAAAGCCTTTGAGCTTGTCACTACTGTTTTTAGTAGTCCTTTTTTTATGCCTAATTTCTTAATTTGATTCTATTGGTTGGGGTTTTTTTTTGTTTTGTTTTGTTTTTTTGAGGTACCAGGGCTGGGGATTGAACCCTGGGCCTCATATGTGGGAAGCCGGCGCTTAACCACTGAGCTACATTGGCTCTCCTGAGTTGTTTTTTTTTCTCATTTGTTTGCTTGTTGTTTGTTTTTTACTGTTGTTGTTGTTTTTAGGAGGCACTGGGAACCGAACCTGAGACCTCCCATGTGGGAAGCTGGCACTCAACCACTTGAGCCACATCCACTCCCTCTTGGCTGGGTTTTGTTGAAAACTTTTCAAGAAAAGCTCATGGGTTTTGTATCCTGCTTTAATTGGAATATGCTGTCTTTTACAACCTCATACAAAATCTCTTCTTTCCTTTTCCTTGGACATGTCTTCTTGTCATCCTTGGCACCAGGATATTGGTATCATTCTTTGGAATTGTGACTATTTCCTTTTTCGTTGAACATGGATATTTTTCTTCTTCTTTTGAAATTCTCTGTATAGTTTTTGTCAGATTTCAAGGTAGCATAATATTATTTTTATACAGAAATCATCTTCAACATTTTAGCAATCAGTTAAGGCTATATATTTTAATCAACACCGAGGATTACTGTAAATCTACAACTTCTTTCTCTCCCTGAACACAAGACTAGTAGGCAGATTTTATTTTTCCCTCTCTTATACCACTTTCTTATTTTGGTGAAATAGTGTGCAGTTTTCTGGATTGTTACTAATTTTTTAAAAATTCACTCCATTTCTTATAGTTTATTTCTTAATTATTGCATTGAGCTTCACAGCCAACAATAATTTAAACTATAATATAAATGTTAGTGGTTTTTTTTTTCTTCTTCATCCTATTCTTGTAACATGCTGTTCCTTTTACAAATTACTTTTTTGTTTGCTGGATCCTTGAATACCTTTTTTTTTTTCCCACAATGCAGAAGGGATACTAGGTTAGTAAATTATTGCATGTATAACAATATCTTTATTTTTTCCCACATCCTGGATGGGCATTTTATATGGTTATGATGTTCTAGTCTCAATATAACTTTTTTTCTTAACTTTTTGAAAACATTTCTGTACTATCCTGTAGTACTCAGTGTTGCTGATATAAAACATGATGGCAAATTGATTTCTGTTCCTTTAGGTAGCTCACTTTTTTTTCTCTTTGGAAGATTTTTGTCTTATCTCTTTGTCCTTGGAATAACAGAATCTTACTAGGATTTGTTTATATTTGAGTTTTCCTTTTTTCGGCTTTTTGAGACTTTCAGACTCAGCATGTGGTCAGCCATCTCCAGAAAGGAAGTCCAGGTTCCTGAATCTTAGATTTCTCATAGGAAAGAGATTCTGAATTTCTGTTTTTCATTCTTTCTTGCTTGATATCTTTTTGCAAAAAGAACTAACAGCCTGCGAGAAAACAAAAGCAGTAGCCACAGGAGGAGAGCTAAAATTTGCATGTTCAAAATTTTAAAACTCTTTTCAACATTTACATTATTTGATCATAGCACATCAGAACTCATTCTATTTTTCCCCCTAACTTCTAGCTATAAGAAGTGCTGTCATACTTTCTAGTCATGAAGTCTATCTAGTAACTTACAGCCAGGCGCAAGAAGTTTAAACGATAGGATTGATGTACTCCTGAGGGGGAATATCAGCTTTCTGTGTCCCAAAGCTTATTTCTGGCTAATTTTCTTAATGAAATTGGAGATGGGGCTTATCTGGAATAATAATTTGGCCCTTTTCTCTATAGAATCATTTTCAACAGTTTAACAAGTGTATTTAGAGTGCATATTTAGATGGCATGAGTTTCTGGGGGAAAAAAAAAGTATTAGTACAAAAAATAACTTGCAAAACATCAACAAAACCACCCTGATCCTAAGTGAGTAGATTAAATGCCCCAAGGACAAGCGGTGGACCTGACTGCCCGTAGCCAGTGTTCACGGAGGCCCAGCCGTGTGCCAGAGTCCTGCAACGCCCATGTGGCTGTGGCTTCCCTCGATTCTCACAACGTCTCGCTCCGCGCCCCCCTCCCACCCATGAGGCCAGGGCTATCGCTGCCCCAGTTTTACAGGGGAGGAAACGAGAGTTGAGCGCATCTGCCTGGAGTCACACCGTCAGCAGATGAGCAGCCTGGATTCTATCCAAGCTGCCTGATTCGTCAGGGCTGTTATGGAACGGCAGGGGGAACGGGCTCTCCTCTGCACCTCACATTCCGAGAAGACATCCTGGAGGTGGTGGCTCCTGCAGGGGTCCGCAGGACAAAGAAGAGAAGGACATTTTAGGAGAGGATGATAGTTAACACGAACAGAGGGGAGAAGAAGGTGGGAGGGGATTGCAGGTTGCTGTGTATGGAAGCAAGTAACACTGTGGCCGTCAGCTGTTCTGGGGCACGGTTGATTTGGTGCTTTGGGTTTTATCAACATTTTATGTCTACATAATTGTCCGGTCAGCCACACACATCAGTGTTTAAGGTGGTTAAAATAACAGAGCTGATGGAGATCTGAGTCTTTCCATCATGTAGATATTGGTCAATTGGTTATGTCAATCATGTGAACATCAAGGTTTGGTTTCATCTATTTAGAATTACCATGGGTTTCAGATGAAATCTATTGTTAAAGTACATTGTGGTCCAATCATAGTTACTTATCAAAATAATTCCGTGGGTTCAGAACCACAGTGTTTGATCTGCTTTATTCAGGCTCAGAAGGATTCGGAATAGGCAACCCCTGGTGAAGAGACTCGGAACCACAAGGAGGGTGAGGGGCTACCAGGAAGAAATGTAAGCAGCGTGCTTCCAACTCCCAGCTTCCAGAGCATTCCTGTGCACATGCATGAATCCAGAGCCAACTGAATAGTTAAGAAAATACTTTCCACAGGGCTCTTTAAAATTACACAGTTATCAAAGAGACTCTACCAAAGAAGCTGGAGTGTGCTTCGAGTCGCTTTATGCCTGACAGGGACAGACTGTGAGGCAGTGCTCCCTCACCCAGGCAATGCCTAAATCCTGACTCCATTTAGGTCTCATCATGTGCTAGAAACACCCTGGACGATGAAAGAATTCCCTAGAAAAGAATGCAACAATTCCTAGAGCTCTTGTTTCCATATGACGTGATGAAAAACTTGCTGTAATGCGTTGTGCTGCGATGTTCCAAGTCCCCCAGCTCGGCTGCTGCATGCCATGTTTACCTGGACACCAGTGTGGCCGTGTGTGTGCGTGCACGTGCGTGTGAGAATAAATTCCCGTGTCACTTGAACTGTCTCTTCAGTGCAGTGATCTTCAACCACCTTAAGGACTCGGTATCCCCTCAAAACAAAGAACTTACCTCTTCCACTCTCACCCTGAATTCAACTTGCCTCTGCGTTCCAACCAAGGAAAATGGAATAATCCAATTCCCCTTGGAATTTTTGGTGCCATCTGATGTTGACACAGACCTCAAGAGTGGTCCAGGTGAAAAGCATGCTGCCCTGCTGGCTCACTCCCCACACAGGGCTTTTGTATCTCATTCAAAGTTGTTTGAAACAAGTTTTCTCTCAGGCCTTCTACACTATTACAACTAGGAGAAATTGACTTTCGTGGAAAACATCTTGGTCAATCAGCGTTGTGAATTCAGGAAATGTAAAGTGTTGTTAGAGAAAAGTGGTCCTGTTAGGCCTTGACGGGATACGCAAATGAGATTCTAAACACAGCAATTGTTCAGGCCGTAAGCGCGATTTCTAAGGATTGTCCTAGTCTGCGGAATGGCTTGCCAGTAGGACATGCGATTCTTATGCAGCATAGAAGAGGGGATGGGGGACGTGGGAATCAACTTACAAACCATGCCGTGTTTCCTGGGCATGAACATTCTCCTTTCTACTCCCGCACCTAAATTGTATCCTTCAGTAACTTTTTAATATACCAGTTCTTTGAACCTCTTCTATGGACACAATCTATTTCTTCTTTTGTCTTGTTTCCAAATTGCCTATGTATGATCTTGTCTCCACACCCAGAGTGGAAGCTCCTGGAGATTAGCTAACACGGCATCTGACATTGGACTGAGTTCACAGGAGACCTCCTGTCCATCCTTATAAAATCGAACCAAATTGAGTAAGCAGCCTTGGGAATTTTGACCTAGGACCAGGACAGAATCCACAAAATTCGTAAGTCCTCATGAGCTGCCGCCTCACATTTCATTTCTCCTGCCCAATACCTTCCTGCTTCGACTACTCTGTGTTCTTCTCCTTGAAAAGCACCTTCAGTTTTGGATTCTTCTAAGCTACTCTCCTCAGTTATCTTTTTTGTTCTTCATGAATGCCAAATTTAGGTGCATGATGTTAATGGTTGTTCATCAATAATCAATATACTAATAGATTATGCCTGTGTGGTTGCCAGATCTCAACTCAAGGACGTAATAATAAATACATGCTTACAGGACTGACTTTTCCGTATATTAATATGCTCTTTATGAGCAAGGCCGACCAATTTTCTTTGGAGTTCATCTTTGCTTCCAAAGCTCAAGCAATTTCCTTATTTCTTAGTTTTTTTGCTCACTCGTTACTCTTAAAAACATGTATTTCCACTGATTCTAAAAATCAATAAGTAGGTACAGTAAGGATTTTGACAAATACAAAAGGACAAGAAGAAAATTAAATCCATCCATAATCGCCTCACGCATAGATAAACATTTTAAAGCAATTTCCTTCCAGATGTTTCCTATGCATATGTATAGGCTTGGATGTACAGGACAGGTTTTATTTCTTATTTTCTTAAATCCAAATGAAATCCGACCTTATCCTTCAGCCATCCTTCCTGGAGATAGTACAATCACTTTGTCAACTTTGAAGAAATTTCATTGATATTTTTATTATAATTGACTGAAAATCGTAAATCAAACCGCGTAAAGTAGGTATTTTTATGTTTAGTCTCCCATCTAAAAATACGGTACATAGTCTTTGTTCAAATTTTCTTTTGTCTTTCAGCACATTGTTACGGCTTTTTCCTGGGGGGGTGGGGAGGGGAAGGGGTTCTTACCTCTTCTCCATCTTCCAGATGTTTAACATTTTGTCGTTTTTGTAGCGATTTCTGGTGTTGCAGGCCTTAAGGAACTTACTGGATTTTGTTTATATTGACTCTGTTTTCAACCATGGAAGGAAACTTTATTATTAGGCATATTCGATTTTCAGTTTATTTGTTGGAAAATCTGAGATCACGGCATCATTAGCAGACGACACACAATTGCCTTTCGTGTCTTATTACTGCAAACTGAGTGCGCAGACCTGGGTTGACAGGGCCGGCTCCCCCATTTTAAAGAGGGTTCTCCAGTGCTTTAAAGATAAATCTTGTGTCAGCTGCTGTTTTGAGACAGATGTTCCCTCTCAAGTTGAGTAATTAATACTTGCTTTAAAAAATGTGCTTTGGCTTGAGAATGTCTTAAGAAATCGGTAGCCACCTGCTTAAGAAACTATTGTGTTGAGAGTAAAAGGGTCGACATGGACATAATCTGTTCCTCTATTGATCACTGAAGGGCAGTAGCAGGGTAATCAGAAAAGCTAACATTTGTAACATTTGTTTACATTATTCCACTTAATCTCGTTAGATTTTACTGTGCCATTTTACTTATTTTTGCTTTTAGTCACTTCTCTCTGTATTTTCCCTTCTTCTTTTGCTGATGGTGATCTTCTGAAGGAATCTGATTTTTCCCTTGAACATCTTGCAGTGACTTCTAAAGTGTTCACTTTCCACAATGCTGTTGTGGCCTTACTGATCTAGCACTGATAGTAATAAAATAACAACTGCTACCTGGCATTTTTAAAGCACTTACTGTGTACCAGGAAGTCCAAAAAAGCTTCTATGCTTCCTTTTTTTAAAAAAGAATTTTAAAAAATTTAATACATTTCAAATCAGCATGTCTGGTTCATTTCAGCTCCTTCATTGCCAAATTGGGGGGCAGGGCCCACTTCAGTTTCTCTGCTTTCCTTTTGTCATTGATGACCAAGGTATAAAGGTATCTGCTGCATGGAACTTTAAATTCCACGTTACCCTTATTTTTCTCAATCTGGACAGATTTCTCCGGGCTATGAGCAGAAAGCCCTTGATTTTCTCAATTGTGCGGTGGAGACAAGGCAGCTGGGAGGCAGGGGTGGATCTCCACTGTGAACGGCAGGAAGCAAGGACAGAAAGGAATGGGGTTTCCATTTCCACTATATGCTACCTTTTAATCCACACAGCAGTCCATTGAGGAAGAGAGTGTTAAGATACTGTGTTTCCATATGAGGCACTGAGAGAGATTAAGGAGGTTGCCTCACATATGCACCTGGGGAATGAAGTATTTGAACCCAACAGCCTAACCCCAGAGCTCAGCTTCCTCCCCCTGGTAGCCATATTATTGTGCAAATCTTGGTGGGAAACGTATTCAAATGAAATTTTAATCCTACCTTATACCTAGGAGGCATCAAAACATGTTTCTCTGGAATCGCATTTAATTTCTGTTGCTGGGCTTACTTCTCAAGAGTGAACTTTTGATTCTTCTATGTGGAATGGCCCTAAGAATGTTCTATAAAGAACTTATTTATTCAGTATTCTGTGGCCTGACTTTGATGGTCTCTTAAATCTTTGGTTTGCAAAATTCTTTATTTTTATTGAAAGCAAAATATTAGTTTACGTCTTGCGCAGAATAAACATTCACCATTGGTAGAGGTTTGATGCTGCACATGTGCTTTGGCAGTCCACCCTTTGGTCATGTTTCTGGGGTTTCCTGGCTAACTGGTTAAGCATCTGGACTTGCTGAGCACAGGGTGGCAGGCACAGAGGCCTGACTGAGAGGAGGAGAAGCCACTTTGAACCAGCTCGGGGCCAGGAAAACCAGACAGAACGTGCTGACCTAAATAAAATGTGACTCGAGTCTAGGGCTAGTATCTCATTGTCTATATGATTAAGATGTTAACATAATTTATAAATTTCAAAAATATGTTTTTGATATACATAAAGACTATTAAACATTATTTTGCCATTTGAAAACTCTCAGTATCTTGTTTAACCAATTTAAAATGCACCATTTGGAAATTCTACAAACTACCAATTTACTATGTAAATTAAACATCTTCAATTTTGAGTGATAGAATTATCATTTGTATGTCTTTTAGAACATAAAATTTAGTTGACTCTTCTAGAGTTACTTTAATTGAAATATCTTTTATGTTCTCTCTTTACCCCATGTATCCATAAATAATTATAACTGTCAGTTTGCCACAGGGCTGCTGATGCAAAGTACCAGAGATGAGTTGGCTTTTCTAAAGGGAATTTATGTGGGGTAAAAGCTTACACTTCCAAGGCTGTGAAATGTCCAAATCAAGGCACCATGAGAGATGCTTTCTCACCGTAGTCAGCTACCATTGATGCAGGGTTCCTGCCACATGGCAAAGACGGCCACCGATCTCAGCAGAAGTCCCTGCCTTCCCCTCCAGAATCTACTGTCTCCAGGAGCTCAGCTGTGGGCAACCAGGCATAGGGCTTGTCTCTTTCCAGGCCTCCTCTATCAGTCTCGGGGCTTCTCTGTTTTCCTCTCTCTCAAATGGCAGGATCAAAAATGGCGGCTTCCTTTCTCTCTCTGTGTCTCCATTTATATCAGACCCAGCAAAAGGGCGGAGACTCAACCTGAGTCATGCCTCACTGATGTAGTCCAATCAAAAGGGTCTCATTCCCACAGAAATGGATTAGTTCAAAACCATAATTGCTTTCTTTTTGGGATTTAGAAAAGAACTTCCAACAGTCACAGTAACCAAACAATAGCCACTTCCCAATTCCACTTCAAAAATAGTGCTTTAGTGATGGTATAATTCAGGTTATCAAGTGCTCTACTCAGTCTTTTGCAATTTTAGTTCTGCCGATAAAATGCTACTTTCCACAATTTTATTTTCTTCTTGTTTAGATTATAGATAGTTCCTGGAGTTGCTGTTTTTCAAACTTGTCATGCTTCTTCCTTGAAAAAGAACACACTTTTCCCCACATTCGTTTTTGTTTTTATCTCCCAGTATGTTTACCTTTTGTGTTTCAATTGCAGGTTATCTGGGGCTACCTGAATAAAGACAAATTCTTTTGGAAGCCAAATTTCATTCCTTCTGTTACAAAGATAGGTCCAATAACAGATGCAACAGATTTCAACTACCCTTTCCATGGGGATCACAGATGGCACTGATGTGGAAAACATCTGTGGCACAGGCCAGGAGAGATTGTTGGCTTCCTCTTAGCGTCGGGGCAAAGGATGTGGCAAAAAGATCTAAGGACTCCTCGGGAAAGCCAGCGTGCCCCACGTGCACACACAGCTTGTGATAAACTGATCGTGACAAACTCAGAGGCCATCTACTGGGATGCACTGGGTAATCAGGCTTGTCCCACCCTGCTTGCAGAATCTGGAATGAAGAAAAGCCACAATAAATTGGTTGCACTTAAAGAATAGCCACAGCAGAGAAAAGCAATGAAGTTCTGATACACGCCACAATGTGGATGAGCCTGGACGACATTATGCTGAGTGAAACAGGCCAGACACAAAAGAACAAATATCATATGATTCCACTTATACGATATATCTAGAAAAAGCAAATTGGAGAGACAGAAAGTAGATTAGAGGTTACCAGGGGCCGGGGGAGGGGGGATGGGGAGTTACTGCTCTATGGGGACAGAGTTCCTGTTTGGGGGATGCAAGAGTTTTAGGGATGGATGGTGACGATGGTCACACAACATTGTGAATGTAAGTAACGCTGCTGAATGGTATGCTTCTAAGTCACTAAAATGGCAAATTTTGTGTCATATGTATGTTACCACAATACAATTACAAACAACACCCCCACCCCCTACAATATTCCTGGATAAAAATAAGAAGACAGTGCTTTGGCTTGCCAAAAGCTGCCAAGGCAATATACCAGAAATGGGCTGGCCTTTACAATGGGTTCATTTACAATGAGTTCTGAAGCTGTGAAAGTGCCTAAATCAAGGCAATATCAGGAGATGTGTTCTCCCCGAGCTATGGGCCATCAGGCACGTGGCGGTGTCTGCTCATCTCTCCCCTCTCCTCCAGGCCTCATTGCTTTCAGCTTCTGGCTTCAGTGGCTTCCTCTCAGCTTCTGTGTTTCATTGATTTCAGCTTCTGGTTACCAGTGCCTTCTCTTCCAGCTTCTAGGACTTTTTCTCTGTCTCTGCAGCCTTTTCCTCTGTATATTCATTCCACTTATAAAGGACTCCAACAAGAGGATTAAGACCCACCCTGGGCTACGCCTTACTGAAGTAATTGAATCAAATGGCCTTTAACTGACTCTAAGCTAATCAATGGTTCACAATAGGTTCACACGCGCAGGAATGGACCAATTGAAGAACATAATTTTCTGGGTCCACAAAAGACCCAAATGCACATGGGAAAAGTGTTTCATCGAGAAGGATGACAGTTGCAGGGGGACTGACTTCCCTTGCTCTGGTACAGGTTATACGTCTACAGGTAAATGAAGTGGCAAGGTAAATAGGTGCAATCTGAATTGGAAAGAGGACCAGGAAAAAAGCGGGGCCATGCTATATAATTAATTGAGTGTTGACAATGCCAGAAGGACACACACGTGGGCTTAGATGATTCATCTGTCGATCCCTTTAACAAATATTCTCTCGCACCTGCTATGTGCCCACTGCTAGGAGACATGGACCTGCAAAATAAACCTGCTGCCTGCCTTCCAGGAGCTCACAGTCCTGGGGGGAAGCCTTCGTTCAGAGTGAAGCAGCGGCGCCGGTGTGAAGGTAAATATATAACTGATACCATTGTGTTTCTTTTTACCCTTCTCAAGGTTTGTATTCGTACAGTCCACAAGGTTTATGCCACAAGCTATAAACAGTAATATTGATGTAATGATAAGCGTTTTACACATATCAACTCACTGAATGCTCACACAATTCCCTGAGGCGGTGAACTACTAATGTCCCCATTTTACGTGTGACAAGCAGGGGCATCGAGGGATGAAAGGAATTCACCAAGTTTCCACAGCTTCTGAGCAGTTCTGGGAGGCGAACCCAGGCAGACTCTCTGCTCTTAATCGTGGCTCTGTGCTACACTTCCTGGGAGTCTTCAGTCGGAATGTCAGGAAGGATGTGACCCCGTGACCACGTTGTTTAGGCTGCCCGAGTGCCCCGCACGTGTGGAGCTTTGGGACGTGTTATTGGTCGCTGACCTCACCAGCCAGGCAGGGTACATGAGTGATGTTGGCAAACTTCTTCCAGTGCAGTTTGAGTCCTACTTCATGACTGCCGGGCGACCGCAGGTAGCGGAGTTTTAGGTACAACAAACCCCAGGGAAGCCAGAAGGACCTGAGACTGTCTCAGCTCACACAGGCGTGGACGGAGCCATGCTCTAGGAAGGTGCTCGGGGGCCTGGTGGCCCAGCAGCCTCTCCAAGAGGAGGCTGTCGCTGGAACAGACCCTCAGGCTGTTCCGTCCCCAGGGGACTTCTCTCTCCACTTTTATTCACGCGTCTTCTTATCATGCTCGTCCTCCATTGCTTCATGACATTGACTGCATATTATTTCCACGGAGCTCTGCTGTTGACGTGGTTGTGATCTCAGGTGCACATGTTCTATAGACTTGACTGCTGTATCAAGAGCACGTGTTATTCCCTCTAACACCTTCCGTGCAGGTCATGTGCCTACCTGCACCCTCTCCTCCCCCAGCTGAGCTGTGCTGCGGGGGGCAAACCCTGTGAACTACATTTCCCAGGGTCCCTTTCACACAGCCTTCCTGTTAGGTTTGGCCAATGGGAGGCACTCGGGGGCGGGGAGAAGGGAGAAGCCAGACTGTTTCTCCCTCAATCTCTCTCTGCTTTAGGGAGTGGCTGTGTCTCCTCCAGATGCCAGGACCCTCTCCCTCTGTGGTCCCAGCCCCTCCCTTTGTGGTCCCAGTGTATGGTCCCAGACGCTCCGATGAGACCTTGGTTTAGGACAGGGCTTTGGCATCAGTCGTCTGCCTGCGCTGAGGCCAGTCTGGAGTCCGCTGCCCTGGACTGGGGAACTGCCCCCTGCCCCCTGATTTGTGGCCAGGTAGTCCAGATACCTGGCACTGGGTGTGTCAGGAGCTTAGGGAAGGACATTCTAGGTGTGTCAGGCACTCTGAGAATCTGAGAAGGGTGTAGTGAAACTGTCAATTTGCATAGTTTTTCCAGCATAAACATTATTTATTTCTTTCCACACTGAGTGCCTACGTGACCCATGGCAATAATTTGTGTAGCTGGCAGTCCAGGGAACAGAAAAAGAATCTGTTGATTAGACTGGAAAGAGAATCAGAGGAAAGGACCATGAAAGGATTAGAGTTTCATGAATATTAAATTTTGACCACATATCTAAAAATAGAGTTAATAATGTGGATAATTATGAAGTTGTTGATAATAAAGTGATAGGGACGAAAGGACTCACAAGAGATTATTTAGATCATTTTCCTATGCCAAGAGACTAAAAAAGGTGCTTGTCAACCATTTAAACATTTGCATCCCTAAACCTAGAGATGAACTTGTTCCTGAGAAGTCGCTGCAACAGAAAACCTGCCCTGCCCTCCACCCTGACCATCTCTGTTCATTATGCTGCTTTATTTTCCTGCTTAGCCTTTTCAACACCTGCACTTTGTTTTTATATGTTTGTTTATTATTGTCACCCCTGTTAGACCATAAGCTTCATGCAGCAGCTTGGTCTCTTTTGTCCACTGCTATACCTTCAATACCTAAAAACTGCCTTGCCTGGCAGTTAAAATTTTCATTGAATAAATGAATTGATTAATATATGTATTGAAAAATGTCTACAGGACTACACACTGAATTGTTAATCATATCCATCCCGGGGAAAGCAATTAGCAAAGCTGTGAGAGAATTGGTGGGAGAAGGAGGTAGAGTAGCATACCTTTATTTTATTACCCTTTATACTGTTTATATTTTGTATTACTTAATAAAAAAGTGACTTGATTTCCTTTGAATTTTTCAGGAACACACCTATTGCACAAACATGTAAAGGCTTATGTAGATATTATGTATAAGGCAAATATATGTTTATTAATATCCTATTGTCTTTTTCGATGAGTATGTTAATTTTCTATAGCAAGGTGGTAAGTTTCTTTACAGGAGGATTCACATTTAAAAATCTATTTTTAGTATTTCACATGTGGTAAAAAACTAAGATATATTATTATATTATATATATAATATATATATTAATATCTAATATATATATTAGATATATATTATTGCACGAATGTCTGGGAGAAACAAAACAATACTGACACTGATTTTTAGAATAAAAATTCTCTCCAAATTCCTGCAACAATCTTTCATCAGTACCAGTAAAATAATAAAAATTGATGTTAAGAATACTTGCAAATATTTAAGAAATACTTGACCATAAACATAAAAAAAATCATTTTGTAAGGGTACAAATTAAGCCAACACATATAACTTTTTTTTGAGACTCTAAAATTGCAAAAGTAAGTAGATGAGTCAAGGTCTAGTCAAGAAAACAGAGCCTATTACAGGTAGAGTTCAGTAAAAATATTGATTATGGGGGAATAATTATGGAGGTATGGGAAGAGCTGCAAAGCTGGGCAGGGAAAGAAGATGACCTAGAGATTAGCAAGAGCCTGCCAGACCCCTCTTCCTCATTTACATCTGGAGGAGCCAAAGAAGGATGCAGTGTCACCAGAGGCTAAGACCACCCATGGGTTCTGGGACCAAGGCCTGGGATCTCAAAGCAAAGGGTTTTCCACAGGGGCTGGGACCAGAGAGGGGGACACAGCCACTCCCCAAAGCAGAGAGAGATTGAGGGAGAAACACTCTGGCTTCTCTCTTCTCCCCGCCCCCGAGTGCCTCCCATTGGCCAAACCTAACAGGAAGGCCATGTGAACAGGACCCTGGGAAATGTAGTTCACAGGGTTTGCCCCCCACAGCATAGCTCAGCTGGGGGAGGAGAGGGTGCAGGTAGGCACATGACCTGCACGGAAGGTGACACAGAGGGAATAATATGAAATTTTCATACAATAGTCAAGTCTATATAGAATATTTTCATTTTATACAACATTTATTCAAGTATATTTGGATAAGAATATCAGTGTGGATCGAAAACAGTATTAATAGTTTCTCATCCTACCTGTTTTTAGACTCAAGAATCCTTTTCACAGCAATATCTAATATTACCATCACTTTATTAATCATTTCTTCTTGTATTAAGTGCATGTTATGGCATCAAAAATAAACACATATTACTTTGCCTGCTTGATGTCAGGCATTTTTGCATCTCTGCTAAAAAATGAAATGTTTTCAAGATCTTTTTTTTAATGATTTGTTTTTAAATGACAAACTAAGAGATTTTGAAGCTATGTTTGTCAACATTTCTCATAGAAACTCTTATCTCTCACAATAAATTAAAAGCCAAATTAGACCTAACTGTCATTTTACTTCCTCCTTTTAACTTTGGCTTTTTTGAATTCCTGGAGACATCTCAATGTGATATGCAGGAATTTAAATGGAATTAATGTCCCTTATGGATCCACTGAGGATCGCCTTGAGTTGGGTTTGCAGAATTAGCGTCATTTACTACTTTTCAGCAACTGTATAATTGAAAAGGTTTTTCCCAGTGATTTATGCCACCATAAAATACTCGGTCTTATTTCTATTAATTATGATTTGGAAGATGTAGTAAGTAAAATGTTAATAAATGTGTTGAAAGATGTTGGATTAACGGAAATGGCAAAAACGCCTTCAGCAGGAAGTGATAGTTTGTGACTGTTGGCAAACCCATAGATAAAACTGCTATTGACTTTGTGTCCTTAGAAATCTGACTGGTCCAGAGCAATACCAAAATGTTAGATCTGGTCTTTGATCATCATTCCTGTATTTTTTTCCTAACCTTCTATTATGGAAAATTTCAAACATAACCTATATAAAAGTCACCCCCGTGTGCTATTCACCCAGCATTGACAATCATCAACTCGGGGTCAGTCTTGTTTTACCTGTCATCCCATCCCATCCCTTTCCTCTCTTCCTGAACGCCACTGGATTGTTTTAAAGACAATCTCAGTCGTCACAACACTTCATCGCTGGTTTTAAGGTGCCTTTTGTTGGGGACAACTGGTGGCTTTCCATTCAGTTGTGTGGTAGAAGGGTCAGCACACAGTCCACCTGTTTCCTCCTATTGGTGGGCCAGGGCACTGGAAATTACTAGCGAGTTGGGAGCTTCGTTGTACGGTGCTAGTGCAGGTACTAGGAAAACAATCTTGTCGGCTGCACAGGTCCTTCTTAGGATGGGACACACATTAGATGTTCTGTGACATGCATTTAAAAATCAGATCCATACACAGCCACCTGGCCCAAAGGACCACTGAAGGGAAACAGAAGTTTGGTCAGGTGCCCTTTAGAGAGAATTAGGGTTGTCACAGAGACTCTAGAAACTTGAACTTGCTCTTCACCAGGAGTGGCAAGAGCCACCCGGAAGTTTTGTGCTGGTGAAGGACGAGAGGACTTTCTGGAAAAATAAGCAGAGGAAGGATTTCTTGAAGGCAGCTTTTCTCTTCTCACTCTACACAACCTCCCTGGAAAATGACATCCTGTCCAGGGCATCATTTCCTACCTGGGCTGAAGACTCCCAGACCTGCCCCTCGGCCTCCCTGTCCCTCGGCATCTCTCCTCAGCCCAGGTTCAAAGAGAAGCATGGAGTAGATGGTTCTACGCACACGTGCACAAGCTTCTCCTGTTCAACAGGCCTTAGACAGGTCGCCCTGATCCCTTGAATGTGCTTTGCCTTCACTCCTCCTTGTTCGTTTTCTGAATCATGCCCTCATCCAGTTAGAAGCACAGGAAAAGAAACGGAGAATTATAGCCTTCTCATCCCTTTCCCTTAACCCCCAGGCCACCTGGTCCCTCTTTCTTGTCCTGTCTACCTCGTAAGTCTCCCAGTTTCTTTCTCTTATTACCACTGCCCCTGCCTGGGTTTAGACATGTTTTTTTTTTTAATTTGAGAACTAGTGAACTTGTCTTAGAACCAATTCATTCTCCACCCTGCTATTAAAGACACATTGAATATGCAAATCTCATATCTCTCAAATCTCAAATCCTTCCAACTTACCCTTTTGTATGGTAAATACCACCCATTAGTGTCTGCCTAGCCCTGCCTACTGGTTAAGCTCATCTGCTATTTCTTACCTTGAATGAACTTTACCATCTATCCACATGGAAATTTTGGCTCCTAGGTCTGATTCAGATGGGGCCCAAGATTCTGCATTTCTAATGGGAACCCAGGTAATGCTGCTGGCCCATGGGACACACCGCAGAGGACCTACCTTACCTTTAACTACCAGCAGAGCCAAAGTTGCTCCTTCTCCTTGTCATTCATTCTGTTTTGACTGCTCTCTGCTTTCTGCCATTTTATTTTGCAGAAGCAGCCAGATTCTGTCCCAGATCCCTTACTTGGCCAAACCTTCTTAATCTTCAAGTCTAAGATCAAATCCGATTTTCGCTTGGCATTCTGCCCTGAGTTCCCGGGAAGAGCCGGGCCCCTGTTTTCCTCTGCACGCTGCATCTCTTACACCCTCCCATTCCAGCACTAGCTCGCTCAGTGCCAGATGCTTGCTTGTCCATCTCCCACCAAAACTCACAACGCAGTCATGTGGAAGACACACAGAAGTTAGTTGTTGGCAAATAGATAGGTGAATCCCTCTTGATAACTTTACTAAACGTCCTTTGCTATTCCCACGACATTCTCAGGTGGTTTGCAAACATTTCTAAAGAGCCCTAAAATTTCATGGGCCACCACCCGTGGAGATGAATTATAACCCCACGTTAATGTTAGTGTGGGTACAAGAGCATAAGGGCTTGGGCTCTCTTTGAACGAGCTTTGGTCTGGTGCACTCCTCTTCGTCTGTCTTTAGTCTTCAGGCTGATTTGTCAGCACCTTGAGCGCATCTCCGACTCTCTGGGGAGACTCACATTACACCAACTTTGAAGACCTGAGTACAATTTCGAAAGCCAACTAATTCATCTGCGGTGAGACGTTAAGGCATAACGAACCAGAAGAGTGGAAGCTGCATGATTAGCCCTTTCCTTGCTGTAACCAAGCTTTAAGGGAAGTCAAATCATAATTCAAAGTTTATTTGGTAAGGGTAGAATCAGAAGAGTAGATTTAGATACTTTGGATGCTTAGCAGCATCCATTTTAAGGTAACTTGAAACATTCAAACCAGAATGGCCACGTCTTGCCAATGGGACCAGAAATAAAGTCTGGTGGCCACACACTCTCCATCCCTCTCTCCCAGAAGGATGGATTTCCAGTGGGCCTCAAAGCCTGGTGACGGAGGCGGCCTTTCTGGGGAGAGCTTGGACGGGCCTGCCCGAGGCGCTGCCCCCTTTCAGCTGACTCATCTTTCCATAAAGCATTCTCTCTTTCTTAAGCTGACTTTGCATAACTTGGCCCTGATTCTTCACTTGTTGTTTTCCACCCTTTCTAAGTCCTGAGAAGCACTTTCCAACAAATTCCCAAATGATGCCAAAGAAATAACCCTTCCCCTCTGTAGCAGGGCTGGTGTGATGGAGGGGTTGGTACGCATAAGATGTGTGTGTGTGGGGGGTGGTCGCTGAAGCTTCTCCAGCCCACCTCAGCACGGAAAGGGGAAAACAAGTTTCCAACTCCACAGCAAAGGCTGGAACTGCAGCTTTTACCTTGGATAGAAGGAGAGTGCCCTTGGGAGGGTAGCACTCCTCTCACCGGAGGTCTGAGTGGGTGGGGGTGCTGGGGCCTTAGACGCTGGCATTTTGGACTCTGTCCTCTGATGTTGCCGTGAAGTTGTTGGGAGAAAGGGCCCTCTGGATAGGACATCCCAGCACCTAAGAGTGGAGTGGCGGGAGCAAGGCCAATAGTTCTGGACTCCCGCAGCTGGGGGGAATTAGGGTTTTTTCTCCCCTTGATATAAATATGTAAATGATTATCTCACGGAGGTGGGAGACTGGCACAGAACTGTGTCCCTCCTGACCGAGCACTTGGGCCATCCAGGGATCTGGTTGAAATGCAGATTCTGAGTCTGTAGGTCCGATTGGGCCAGGGCCTGAGGTTCTGCATTTCCACCCTGGTCCCTGGTGGGAAGGGGCTGCGGGAGCTCTCTCTGTTCGCTCCCCCGTCGTCTGGGTCAGAGCTCTTCCTTCTCCCTGCAGGTCCTTGGGTTTTAACTGCTCTGGGGCTACAGCCTTGTTAATTTGCAGAACTGGTCATGGCACGCGGTGGGAAGCCTTTCCCGGGTCAGTTGTGTGGGTTAGCATGGTCTTGGCAACATTCAGTAACTGGGACGTGTTCAACAAGGAGAACTGCGTGGGGGGAGGGAGCTGCGTGGGCGGAGAGGGAGAGGGGCTGTGTGCGTGCGTGTGTGCGCGACTCCGTGTGAGCGCGTGGGCCACGGAAGGGGAGAGGAAGTGAGGAAGAGACTAGAATAGGTCTCGCTGGAATGTAGAAATGTGTGTCTGTGAGGGACCTGTTGACTCATGCCTAAAATAGCAGAACAAGCCAGCACGGTTGTTTTCTTCCCCCAAGTTACGGTGGCAACCTGGTGGGGGGGGAGAGCTAGGGAATGTCAAAGAATATTTTGGAATAAAAGAACTCCCCCCCACCTGGTTTCTTTTCTGTTCCTTGCCACTGCTGGCTGGATGTGATTCTCTGCTGTTCAGAGAATGTGCTCGGCCCCCTGCCCTGTTTGCAGAGGTGAGGTGGAAGGAATTACAAAGAGAGAACTTTTTACAGTTTGTGGCCAAACAGCTCTCAGCAGGTCCTCACTGCAGCTTCCCTAAATCTCCTCTCCCAAGTGTTACCATGTAATTTCTCTGCAGAAAGCCTGTTTAACACCCTGACCTTCCTGGCTTTGCGCTTTCTCTTTTTAAAACCTCGTCTTTGTGCAAATTACCATAGCTACACATCAGTGGTGGAGAATTATTTTTTTCATTAAAAATAAAATAGCCAAACTTCCAGTTAACTTCTGTCTTCATTTTCACCACCCCTCCCCACTTCGGTTCCCTCTAGTCGGGAATTGCATTTGTATTTTACCCCATTATTGTCAATTTTCTCTTGTTGATTAAGTTGTCTCCCACAATTATGTTTTCTATCGCCAGGCTTCAGAGAATGAAGACATTTCAAAATATTTCAAATAATCAAACTCTCGAATGAATAAATGACAATAAAAATGCTTCAGAGTTTTCTTTTGGAGTGGTTTTTGGAAAACATAATCTCTCACCAAAAGACTCAGAAAGCATGTGGTAGGCTGTCTTTAAAGCAGTTTTCTGTGATACTTTTTCTTCATGATTTCTTCGTGATGGTAAGGAAAACAATATACATTAACTAAAAAAAAAAGTGAAACTGCTAGATGTATTGTGATTGTGATACAATTCCAATTTTAAAGTTCGGATTTAGATATGCTTCTCTGTTTTCCTACTGCGTTTACATTTCAGTCTATCTATGTGGAAAGTCTGTATTAGTTTACAACTGGGGCTCTTAGCCTTTTTTGTTCCATGGACCCCTTTGCCAGTCAGGTGAAAACCACGGACCTCTTAGTAAGTCCACACTACACTGTGTGTTATTTAATAATAAATCACACCTGCACCAACACGTCCCCACAAGAATAATGCTTTTTTTTTTTTTTTTA
>JAQZBX010007348.1:10523-50919 GCA_029593785.1 Cabassous unicinctus | reverse complement strand
GTCAAGGCATTGAGGAACCATGAATCATTCAAAGAGTAAGTCTTGATGCTGCAAAGCTCACCAGAGAAGCAAAGAGGGAGGCATCCTTGTAAAGTCATTATCATTACCAATTAGAGCTAATGGCCTCTTTAGCCAGCTGACATGCCGCTGCCTATAATGTGAGTAGGAGAGAGCTAAAAGGAAAGAATTATGGGTTGTCAATGACTAAAAGACTTACCTTTGCACTTAACCAGAGTCAATGTTGTAATGAGAATGCAAATCTAAATCTAACTTAAGATCTAGCATTCTGCCTTGATAAGAAGCAAGATGTAGGTGTCCTAATGAATCAAACATGCATGGTGATGTTCAGTGAAAGAGCAACTTGATTGATGAAACTGGATAACAGAACTTGGGGTCCTTAAGGCTTATCTGGTTCGCTAACTGTTCCTATTTAAGGGACCTCTACTCATTAGCACACAAAATTCAGATCCTTTGGCTCAACACCCAAGGTTCTTTACAAGTTTCTTTCAACTTACCTTTACGAACTTCTATCTCACTACCTGTTTTCAACCACTCAGGAATTCAACTCAACTAATTACACTCATGAAAATTTTCCCCATAATTAAAGAGACTCAAAGTTAGATATGTAGCAGTGTTATCACTCATTTGTATGCTAAAATCTTTTTCTTAAATCTCCAGCCTTAAATCTTGTTTACATGGCAGGAATTTATGATTATTTTATGCATATTGTACCAAATTAGGAGTTATAACAGTATTACTGTAATACTCACCCTGAACTTTCTCTACCAATTATATATTGGTGAATGTATTCAGTGTTTGAACTTATATGTAAGTACTATATCACTTATTTAGACGAGGAAATTTATCTGGGACTTACTAATTTCACTTAAGTTCAGATAATTTGGGCAACATTGGAAACATCTGACAGAACCAGTCACTATATATATATATTTTTTACCTCTACAGAGTATAAAAATGGATAAAATAGATTTTCAGATTTATTTCTCAAAAATCCTTCCAAAAAGAAGGGATTTTTAAAGGAGACCCAAAATATTAGAAGCATCGATCCAGATGGTAGTTCATTGTAGAGGTAAGGAGAGAGGGGAGAGTAGTCATTCAGAAGAAAGGGTACATATCACATTCCTCACATGGAAGAGACCCTGGTAAGTTCAAGGAACTAAAAGAGATTAAATACAGATCAGGTGGAGCAGGGTCCCACCAGATGAGCCAAAAGGGTCACCAAATCACAAAACTCCTTGGAATTCATGTTGAGATGTGGCTCTTTAAAACAACCCAAATATAAAACTTTGTCATAAGGAGGAAGTCAAGTGATCAGATCTGTACTTTTACTTTCACTCTGGCTGTAGGTCAAGGAATGAATGGAAAGGAAGCAAGTGTTTCTTACCTGAAATCCTCACAATCTGTTGCCTCTTCACCACTCCTTTAAAAAGGCAGAAAAGAAAGGTGTTAAGACTTTCTTGAAAGAATGTCTAGGGATTGTTTAATCTGTGTCATTATTTTGGTGGACAAAGCACAAAGACTGTCATTCTCAAACTCTCCTCTAAAGAGGAATTTCTATTTATACAATAGTTTATCCTGAAGGTGCAGTGAGGTGCTAAAGACAAGATCCTTTCAAAGTATGCATTTGTAACAGAAGTTTTGTAACTCAATTTTACACAAGACACTGCAAAGTACTGGAACAGGTACATAAGTAAATTTGATGAAAGCTTTTAATACTCCATTAGAAGACCTGGGTGTATACCACTAAGTCATAACACTGTATTTTAATAACAAAATTCTCATGTTTACAATAGATAAGAAATAACAGAAACCCCAAAATAATGATCTATATGGATATCGGGAAAACTAATGTCTCCACATCTTTACAGTCCTTGATTTCAAAAGTGGAGTCTGTTTTTTCACCTCTTTATCTGGGATGAAATTGTGTTTTATCTAGCCAATAGGTTAGAAAATACGTTGTGCCTTGAGAATCTGGCATGGTCTCAAGTAGATTTGGAAGTTGTTCTTCTCTCTTTTAGAATCTTACCACCACCAATGAAATCAAAGTGAGTTAGATTTTTAGAAATCTAGCAGGTTCTCCCTGTCTCCCTGCTGACAGCAAGCCATCTTCCAGGCATATGAGTTGGGCTATTTTCCATCATCTAGCCTCTACTTAGTGAAAAGTGAACACAAATACTTGAACAAGACAGCTGAGAGCAGACAGGTCTGGCATAGACAGAATTGCATAATTGAAATGACACCTGAGTTCAAAATCAGATTCCACTCCTTAGAAGCTCTGTAATTTTGGGAAAGTGTTTCAGAAACTCCCCAATCAAAGGCTCTTCACCTCTGAAAAGAAAATAAAAATACTGATGTCATAAGATGAACTGATTAATAAGGAAAATATAAGTGAAACAGATAGACCTTTGTCTGGCATAATATACTTAACAAAAGTAGATATGTTGTTCTGAGTGAAAAGAATAAGACCTGACTTATTTTTAAAAGTTGAGCTTGGGGAAGAAAAATAAGGTCAAGCTTTTAGCAGGAGGCAGTGTAAAACCCAGTGGAGTTGTCATTCAGAGCCCTGCTAAATTTTTAAGTTTTAATATTTTTCCCATACCCTCATGTAATTTGACAAATAAGTAGCAGTCTTAGAAGTGTGATGCTCACTCTCTTTGGGTTATAGATTCCTGTGTTCATGACCCAGCTTGAAAATAATTTTCTGTGTTATATTGAGTTTTGCTCTTCCTCCCTGGAATACAATTCATTACTGAAAAAATTTTGCTTGAACTTTTTTCTGGCACGCAACTTCTATGTTTCCAACTTGTTAAAATCTCTTATAGAATCTATCAGACATATAAGAACGCATTACCTCAACTGTGACATGGAATGAAAGAAGACATCAGCAACCCTTTACACACACATCTTTGGATACATGGGACACTATCACCATCTTGTTTGAAGTGAGAGACACAATGTACTAGACACAAGAGTATTGTTTTACTTCAAGAATTGCATTCTAATAGTTGTTTCCCTAAAAATCATTCCTGTGAGTTTGTTTATATATTCTCTAACCCATCTATTCTTTGACTGTCTTCTCATCAATTAATGAATGTCTCTTAACTCTTTGGAAAACTTGATCTCCTCAAGACCCTGATAGAAACAAAGATCATCCCACCAAAATGTGTGTCTGCATAAACACACAAAATTTTAGTGGTTTTAGAAATTACCAGAAATCATGGAATTCTTGTTTTAAAAACTCAGATTAAATATTCTACACTTAGAAAATGCCTAAATTTCTTTCCCATATAAACATTCTATGATTATAAGGGATAAACAATAAATATGTCAAACATAGCATCTTTAAAAATAAATTTGTATTTTTCACTTCCAAAAATTGATCTATCTGCTCATTTCCAAGATCAGTTAATAAAATTCAGCTCTTCCAGCTTGAACAAGGTAAAAATATAGCATTATCCTACTCACTTTCCCTCTTATGTTCCTGTTAATCTTACAGGAAACCCTGCGGTAATTTGGTGCAATTACCTTCAAAAGATATCCTGAATGTGGTCATTTCACACCACCTCCACTCCTACCACCTGAGTGCAAACACCCTTATTTATGCCAGGAGTGTTGTAATAATCTCCTAACTAGTCTACACATCTGTGGCCATAGTGTTTATAGCCTGGACTCCTTGCAAAAATGCAGGTCTTAATAATTTATTTAAATATGAATGTCAACCTCTACCAAAAGCCCCCTTCCTCATTACTCTGCTTAGACTTTGCTCTATTTCCCCCATACCTACTTTCTTCTTCTATCTCCTTTTGTTTTATTAATTGTCTTTTTCCAAAACAAGAATATAACCTCTACAAGGGAAAAACAAACACTCTATTTTGGTTGCTGCCATATCTCTAGCATATTGAATATTTCCTAATAGAAATTGGTTGTCAATAAGGAACACAGATAAACAAAAGGATAGCTACCTTTATATTTTGAATGCCTTTATTACAAAGCACTTTCTACTTCTAACCTAACTCAAAATATTCAGTAAATAATGTATATTCAGGTGGACTTAATTGGGTTAGTATACCATAAGATTAATAAGAAGTGAGAGCTAATAGAGGATTCATTCCCAAGATAAATAGAATTTATATAGAAATATCCAAAAAAAAGTACAAAAATATTGGAGCCAATCATGCTAAATCATCCCCTATAGAATGGCTTCTCAAAATGTGTTTTTCCCTATAGCAGTACAGTTCACTTCACTGGGAACAATCAAAACTTTACACTTCTCTTATTTCATGGAAGTTATTGGTTCCTACAGCAGATGAAAATCAGCATCAAGGAATGAAAATATCATCTACTGAGGCCTGGACAACAGAGAGTGAATCCATCAAAGTAAAAAACATGTCACACTTTTTTGTCCCTTTATTTTCTTCACTGTGGAAAAGAATATATATAGGCCACAGTGTAACTACCAGATTGAATGTCCAATTCTTGATGAAGGTAAGAGACACCATTGGATGGCACTCTGTTATAGGAGAGAGCATACCCCATACCCTGTTTCAGCTGAGTGTACTGAGATGACAAAAGGCAAAGCTGCTTCTGATCCCACGTGCTCACCCTTAGTCTGAACAGTGAATTCCTGTCTGGAAAATGACTTTTTATTTCCCCTCTATGCTGGCCTTTAGACTGCCTTTGCTGTGCATGATATATTTATTTCCTCAACAGGCTTTGGGGACTCATTCATTAAAGCACACAGAAATATGTACCTCTTTCTCCAAGACACAATTAAAATTCTCTGGTCTCCAAATAATTAATTGGATTTAATGTGCAGTTGGTGGATGATACATTAATTAAGACATAATGAAACAAAGAAGGTTTTATTGAAAATTGACTCTATGCTTATTAGTCAGAATGTAAATGTTAAACATGGTTGAGAATAGAAATTCTCCAAATTGTACTCATTAAATTTTCTATAATATATCATGTGCTCCATAATTTGGTTCCTTGTCATAAACTCTTTGCTCTGTCCAGGCTATGCTTCACAAACTTTTCCACCAGTAAAAGCTTATCCATTTTTGGAAACTGTAGCAGTTTGATATTTATTATGAATTCCAAAAAGAGATACTGGATTGTGTTTGTAAACTGGTCTTTTCCTCTGGGCATATTAGAGTGCATTGGATTCAGAGGTTTCACTTTTACTTGATTAAATAATGATTAACGTTATGATTGAGCCATGTCAGTAGAACACTGAGTCCCTGCCCCCTTGGTGGGTGGGGACTCACAGAGAAAGGACATGGCAGAGAACAGAGTTTGGAGTTTTGGAGAAGAAGCTCCGGGAAGTAAACAGAAAGGAAGAGGAGCTTGGTCATGAGGCAGGGGCCCCTGGAAGAGAGATGAGACATTTGCTTGATAGTTGATAGCTGGCCTTGTGCAGGAGCAGAGCAGCTGAACCCAGAGTGAATGAGCCCCTGGAAGAGAGGATCCCAGGAAGCCTGAAACCTTGCAGACTTTGGCAGCAATCTTGCTTCATCACATGACAATATTCTTTGGTGAGGGATGTAACTTGCTTTATGGCCTGGTAACTGAAAGCTTCTACTCCAAATAAATACCCTTTATAAAATCCAACAGATTTCTGGTATTTTGCATCAGCAGCCCTTTCGCTGACTAATACAGAAACCAACCATAGAAGCAATTTATGAAGGAAAAAACCCATGTCTTGCATGCAAATGTGCTACTGTAATTAGGAAATATTTTGCATCACCATGAAATTGTCTCTGTTTTTTATTTATAACTTTACCATAAATAAAACTGAAGAAGAAAAGAAATGCAAACTTTCATGGAATCTTAATGGTCATAAATCATTGCATTATACAGAACAGATTTTCACTCTGAATATAATGCTTGAGTTGAAGGTTTTGAAGTCTATCTATCTTTCTATCTATCTCTATCTCTCATTCAAATGTAATACTTTTTTACAGTTTTTTATTGTGTAATTTTGTAGAAAATTTCTGTTGCTGAAAGCTCACAGTGACTTCAAGTAAAGGTATTTGTTGTCTTTGCACCTCAATAAATCTGTTATCTTTATATCACAGCATGGCAGGAAACAAGAATAAGAATAAAAAACTTAACACCTTGTTTCCAGGTCCATTTTTAATAGGTATTTTCTTATAACATCCTACCTCATTTTCTCTCCTAAGTAGTGCAGTACCTTGAGTCCTAAGTTCTGAATTTGCCTTCTTGATTTCTCAAAACTCAATTACATGATTTGTAAGAAATAGTTCAATCTTTCAATCCTAAAAATGAGGACATGACATGTATTTATCACATTCAGAGATTAAAATATAATACATTCAGGCAACAAATGAACTGTCAAGCAGAAGTAAGGTAAAAAATCAGCATATCTTGTAAATTTCACAAAATATGAGCAGGTTTATAGACTGTGTTCTAATCAAGCAGACATAGCAGTTTTCCCAAAATTCCCAGCCCAATATATGTTAAAATACTGCTAAAGTTCATTCAAATATATTTGTACACAATTTAAAAAGAGAAATGCAAGATAATAATTCCATAATATTTAATGTTTTTTTTTTTTTTTTTGCGTTTGCTTTCTTGTTTTACTTACTTAAGAGTGTACAGACTGACTACAGAGACATGGACATACCTTATATTACAGCCTTTGTTTACTAAGAATTTTCTTTTTAGAAGTCTTGACTCTATCAATCACTTTCTTCAGGGTAACTTTCTTACCTTTATTTCTTAAGCTATAAATTAGGTATTTCAACATTAGAACTACCACATTATAGAAAACAGACAACACTTTATCCCATACCAGGACATAGCTAGTGCACAGTCAGGAGTAAGTCAAGAAAATTTAACCATACTACAAGGGACAGCCAAAAGGTGAGAGACAAAATTGGAGTGGGCCTTGAGGCAAGCTGGGTAGAACAGACTTTCAAATGGCAGCAATGATGAAGGGGTAGAAGGCAAGAATAAAGATGTTGGGAGTGATGATGTTGGAGGTAGGCATGCCTTCACGTCACATGCTAACTTCACAAGGTGGGACAGATCATAGAATAAGTCATTGAAGATATTGTTGACACAAAATCTCAGAGAAACCACCAGGCAATGAAGCTTAAACAAGACTGGCACATAAGTTCATGGATATTGCCTGGAATCTCAAGAAAGGCTGGATATGGCCATGTACTGGTCATAAGCGATGGCAGCCAATAGGTTAACACTCACTACAAGTCAGCACAGCAATGAAGAAATAATAAACCAAGGAGTTATGAATGCATCACTTTTATCCAAAGTTGGAGGCCGTCAGGATTATGGTGTAGGAAAAAAATACAGAAGAATTTCAGGGGACCAGAAATAACAAGTTCCCAAAGAAGAAACACATAGGGGTGTGGATCTTTCTGAGGCACCAAGCTCATGACTAACGAAGATGAAATAGAGTACTCTCTGTACCCAAAAGACATTTGTAAACCTTAAAAAGAATGAACTCTTTTACTTGATGGAATTTTTATTCCATTGACTTTGGGTTTCTATGGTCCCCTTCTGTGCAAAGATTAATAAATTAATTTATTTATATTAAATTTATATTAATTAAAATATCAGTATCTCCCTCTTTCCATCATATGCAAATTTAGGTTATTAAGAAAACCAGTAGACACATTTGCATTGCCCATGTTGATCCATGTTCATGTTGAATTTGGTGTTATTATTTTTTGGATAACTGGGAAACAGGTTCTGTGCTGCTTTCCAATATTTTAATTTTTTTAAGTTTTTATTTTTTTAAAATATACTTAGATTACATAAATGTTAAACAAAAAATGTAGGGGATTCCTATATGCCCCACTACCTCCCCTTCCCACATCCTCCCACATTAACAACATCCTTCATTAATGTGGTATATTTAACACAATTGATAAAAACACATGTTGGAGTATAGCCACTAAGTGTGGATTATAGTTAACATTATTGTTTAAACTCTCTCCCACACAATTTTGTAAGTTATGACAGGATATATAATGGCCTGTGTCTGTCACTGCAGTGTCATTCAGGACAATTCCAATGTTCCCCAAATCCGCCCATATTACACCTATATTCCCCCTCTCCCTTCCCTCAGAACCTCTGGCGACCACTGCCTCCACATCAATGATAAAAGTGCGTCCATTGTTAGAATCACAATAAGTCTATAGCAGAATAACAGTAAATCCACTCTAGTCCATCATACATTCCTCAACCCTGAGGATTCAGGGATGGTGATGCCCACTCTCCCTCTAATTGAGAGAGGTCTTAGATCTCATGGGGCAGATGGATGGAACTATCTTGCTTGCATTTGCAGACTCCCTCTGTTCCTTGGAATGGTTCGTTATCCATCATTATTTCCTTGATAGTTGATCTGGGTGAGTCCAGTGACCTGGAGAGGAGGTATTGCAACTCTGTTGAGATTCAGTTCCCAACTGGTATATGGAAAGTCCAAAGATTTAAGTCTCTTGGACATAAAACTATCAATTCTAATACTAACTATAAGTTCAAATATAAGGGGCAGAAGAACCTGTGTAGGGAAACTACAACTGAGTCCAACTCTGCCAAACTGGGGAGCATAAGTTACAAAGTAGGACCCACTGGCAGGGCACCAAACTCATGAGCTGTCAGCTCTGCCCACAATGTCTGGATATCTCCAGAGTCCTTGGGAGCCCCACTATTTGAGGCAATATTTACTGTGGCAGCCAATGAGATCCTGCTCAGATGTGCATAAGTGTAACTTCTGAAATGACCCCCCGACTCACTTTGAAGTCTCTTAGTCTTGTAAACTCATTTGCCTTTACGTTTTTTCTCTTTTGATCAATGTCTCCAGGTGAATTCCTAGTTGGTGCTTGGTAGTAATTCCTCGGTGTTAGGTCAGCTCATCCCTGGGAGTCATGTCCCACAGTGGTGTGTTGCTAGCAATGGGAACAATCCATCTCTGCTTGTCTAACTTACAAACTAGAGACTACTACTGTGACTGATCACAATCCAAAGAACTAAATTTTGTTTGCTACATTTCTCCATTGGCAAGCTGTAAAAATTCTGCCAATAGGTCCATGTCTTAAAAATCTTTTGTGCTAGAAAAAAAATCTTACCCTTCTCCATAAGCCAAGCAATGAACTTAAAATTGAACAAGAAAAATAAAGAATGATCCTCTGGAACTGTTTCTATTTGATGACATAACATTTCATTCTGCTAGAGTGATTAGATTCTATAATTGACATTTTAATACAAATTTTTACCATAATTATGTCAAAGTAAAAGTTATTCATAATAACCAAAAAGGATTGGAATGAGTGAAATTTCAGTTTCCATTGTATTTCAGGGCTTTCAGAAATTAGTTCATTTTTAACAAAGTATTCCTGGAAGCAGGAAGCCTGGGTTGTGATCTTAATTGCTGCCAAGCTAAATGGGATCATTTCCAGATCTTTAATTTCTTATTTGCTCTTATTAATTCAGTGGATCTTTTTTAAATTCAGAAGAGAACACAGATGTGAGGAAGAACTTTGAAAAATCAGAAGTTTTAAACTGGGTATTGCATGCTATGATTTCATAAATTTGTCATCTTAGACATTCCTTCATTGGATATACTTGCATTAACTACCAAGGATTTCCAATTGTATTCTTGTATGACTCCAGTAGTTTCATGTTTATCACACAGGAACTTCATTTCTTGGTATTTTTCCCACAAATAAACCAGCCAAAAATTGGGGCACCAAGTAACCATTTTGGTACAAATCTCGAAAACATTTTCTCCAGGGGTTCTTTAAAAAGTGAATGCATAAAATATAATGAATAATATATTTAACAACGTTTTTATTCTTATAGATATAGACACTAAGGAAGGTTTTCTTGAGCTACATTTAATTGAAAGTAGTCCATAGATTTAAAGTTGGCTGTTTGCCTTTTTGGATTAAAGGGGTGCTGAAAATCTCATTCCTCACAAACATCTCTCTTCCACATTTATTGGACATCTTTGTTCACGAGAAGATTTCCTTAAGAAGTAATTTTTCTCTTGGAGGGCAAGACAGTGGCTCAGTAAGGAGTGCCAAGAGTCAGCTCACCCTACAGGGCAGTTAATAATCACCTAGAGGTATCTAAAGCACCTGTTTCAGGGACCCAGGGTACCAGAAGAGCATCCTTTCTCATCAGAAACCATGGAGGCAAGAATCAGTGGTAAGTTATATTTAAGATACTGCAAGAGAAAAAGTAACAGCCAAGAAACTTATATCAGCCAAGATTGTCTTTCAAAATTGAGGGTTAGTTTAGTATATTTCACAGATAAACAAACTGAGAGAGTTTGTATCCAAGAGACCAGGTTTGCAGGAAATACTAAAGGGAGTGCTACATCCTGGAAAGAAAAGACAGGAGAGAGAGGCTTGGAAGAGAATCTAGAAATGAAGATTATATCAATAAATGTAATTAAAAGTGTAAAAAGAATGATGAAAACAAAATATGATAGATAAAACCCAAAGTCAAAATGAATGAAATAAAAACTGCCATTACAATAATAACATTGAATGTTAATGAATTAAACTTTCCAGTCAAAAAACACAGACTTGCAGAATGGATAACAAAATATGCGCAACTTATATGCTGTCTACAAGGGACTCATCTTAAACCCAAGGATAACAGTAGATTGATGTGAAAGGCTGGAAAAAGATATTCCAAGCATATAATAACCAAAAAAAAAAAAATAAATCTGGAGTAGCTATACTTATATCAGATGAAATAAGACTTTAAAAGCAAAACTATTATTAGTGACAAAGAAGAATATTATATATTAATAAAAAGGGCAATTCTCCAGGAAGAAATAACAATTTTAAATATATATGCACCTAACCAGAAAGCTCAAAGATAGATGAAACAAACATTGGCGAAACCAAAAAGAGAAATAAATAAATATCTCTACAATAATAGTTGGAGACTTCAATACACCATTCTCAGCATTGGATAGAACAGCTGGCTTAGGATAAAAAAAGAAATAGAGAGCTTGAATCATAGGATAAATGGACTAAACGTCATAGACATATGCAGAACTTTACACACCAAAACAACAGGATATACATTCTTCTCAAGTGCTCATGTATCTTTCTCAAGGATACACTAAATGTTGGGTCACAAAACAAATTTCAATAAATTCAGTAAGATCAAAACTATACAAAGCAACTTCTCTGGTCATAATGGAATAAAATTGAAGGCAACAAGAGGCAGAAAAAGGGAAAATCCACAAATATATGGAGATTGAACAACACAGTCTTAAATATGTAGTGGGTCAAAGAAGAAATTGTGAGAGAAATCAGTAAATATCTTGAGATGAATGAAAATGAGAACACAACATATCAGAACCTATGGGATGCAGCAAAGGAATGCTGAGAGGGGAAATTTATAGTCCTCAATGCTTACATTAAAAAAGAAGAAAGAGCTTATGATTGAACTAACTACACAACTTGAGGAAATAGAATATGATCAGCAAACTAGTCCTAAAACAAGTAGAAGGAAATAAATAACAAAAATCAGCAGAAATAAATGAAATTGAGAGAAAAAAATACAATAGAGAGCATTAGCAAAACCAAAAGTTGGTTCTTCAATAGGATTAACAAAATCGAGAAACCCTTGGCTAGACTGACTAAGAAAGAAAGAGACAGTGCAAATAAATGAAACAAAAAATGAAAATGGGAACATTACTACTGATCCCACAGAAATAAGAGAGATCATAAGATGATGCTATGAACAACTTTATGGCAAAAACCTATCCGATGTAGATGAAATGGAAAAATTCCTAAGAACATACAACCTACACTGACCCTAGAAGAAATAGAAGACCTCAACAAACCAAGCACAAGTAAAGACATCGAAACAGTCATCAAACAACTCCCCAAAATGAAAAGCCCAAAACCAGATGGTTTCACAAGCGAGTTCTACCAAGCATTCAAAGTGTTAATACCAATCTTGTTCAAGCTCTTCCAAAAATTGAACAAAAAGGGGCACTAACAAACTCATTCTATTAAGGCAATATCACTTTAATACCAAAGACAGGTAAATCTATTAAGAAAAAATAAAATTACCGACCCTTTCACTAATGAATATGGATGCAAAAATTCTCAATAAAATACTTGCTAATTGAATCCATCAACACGTTCAAAGAATTATTCTTCATAAGCAAGTAGGTTTTATACCAGGAATGTAAGGGTGGTTTAACACAAGAAAATCACTCAGTGCAAAACACCACATTAATAAATTAAAGGAAAAAAAAAATCACATGAACCTATCTATTGACACAGAAGAGGAATTTGACAAAATACAGCATCCTTTCTTGATAAACATACTACAAAAGATAGGAATTGAAGGAAACATTCTCAACATGATAAAGATCATATATGAAAAACCCACAGCTAATATTGTACTCAGTGGTGAAAGCCTGAAAGCCTTCTTGTGGAGATGAAGGACACTGTCACCACTATTGTTCAATATAGTGCTCTAGCTAGAGCAATCAGGCAAGAAAAGGAAATGAGAAAGGAAGACATAACATTTTCGCTATTCACAGATGATATCAACTTATACCTACAAAGTGAAAAAAAAAAAGGAAAAGAAACTATGACAAAGTTGCTAGAGCTAATAAATAATTTCAATAGAGTGTTGGGATATAAGACCAATACAAAAAAAAACTGTGGTGTTTTTATACCCTAGTAACATACAATCTTAGAAAGAAGTCAGGGGAATTTTTGATTTACAATAGCAACTAAAAGAATCAAATATTTAGGAATAAGCTAAACCAAGGATGTAAAGCACTTGTATTCAGAAAATTACAATGAATTGTTAAAAGAAATAAAAAAGTCTTAAAGAATTGGAAAAGCATTCCATGCTCATGGATTGGAAGACTAAATATCATTAAGATGTCAATTCTTCCCAAATTGATATACAGATTCAATGCAATATCGATAAAAATCTCATCAGCATTTTTTAAACAAATGGAAAACCCAATTATCAAATTTATTTGGAATGGTTAGTGGCCCCAAATAGCCAGAAACATCTTAAAAAAGAAAATGGAATTTCAAAGACAGTCCCTTCCAGACTTTAAATCCTATTACCAAGCTGCAGTGGTAAGAACAGCATGGTACTGGCATAAAGTTAGCCACATAGACCAATGGAACCAAGTTGATGGTTCAGAAACAGACTCTTACATCTATGATCAAGTGATTTTTGACAAGCCTTCCTAAGCTATCCAGCTGGGTAAGAACAGCCTGTTCAACAAATGGTGCTGGGAGAACTGGAAATTATAGACAAAAGATAAAAGAGGACCTCTATCTCACACCCTGTACAAAAATTAATTCAAAATGGATCAGAGTCCTAAATATAAAAGCTAAAGCATAAAACTCTTAGAAAAAAATGTAGGAAAACATCTTCAAGAGCTCATGGTAGATGGTGCATTCTAAAACCTTACATTGAAAGCATGAGCAATGAAAGAAAACATGGATAAATGTGACTTCCTCAAACTTAAATACTTTTGTGATTTAAAGGACTTCGTCAAGAAGGTGAACAGGCAGCCTACTCAATGGGAGAAAATATTTGGGAACCACATATCCATTAAGGATTTGATTTCCATTCTATATAAAGAGATCATACAACTCAACAATAAAAGAGTAAGCAATCCAATTTAAAAATGGACAAAAGATTGAACCAGACATTTCTCCAAAGAGGAAATACAAATGGCCAAAAAGCACATGAAAAAATGTTCCATATCACTAGCTATTAGGTCAGTGCAAATAAAAATGACAATGAGATATCATCTCACACTGCATAGAATGGTCATTATTTAAAAAAAAAAAACAAAACAAAAACAGGAAACAATAAGTGCTGGAAAGGATGTAGAGAAATAGGGACAGTCCTTCACCATTGGGGGGATTGTAAAATGGTGCAGTCTCTGTGGAAGACAGTTTGAAGATTCCTCAGGAAGCTAAATATAGAACAGCCATATGATCCAGCAATTCCTCTACTACGAACATATACAGAAGCACTGAACACTGACACAAACAGACGTCTGCATACCTATGTTCATAGTGGCATTATTCACAACTTCCAAAAGATGGAAAGAACCCAAGTGTCCATCAACCAATGAATGGATAAACAAAATGTGGTATATACATTTCACGGGATACTATGCTGCAGTAAAAAGAAATGAAATTGGGACACATATGTTAACATACATGAATCCTGAATACATTATGCTAAATGAAATAAGCCAGACACAAAAGGACAAATATTGCATGGTGTCATTGATATGAATTAAATATGAAGAATCAATGCATGGAGTTAAAACCTAGAGTACAGGTTATAAGGAGATAAGAGGAGGGCTGTGAAGAAGTACTGATGCTTAATGTTTGTAAAGATTTTAGTTAACTTGACTGCAAATGTCTGGAAATTGATAGAGTTGATGGTAACACATTAAAGTGAGTAGCAACTGGTTCATAAATGGGATCATGGCTGAAAAGGGTAGTCTAGGAATGTAAATGTCAATTGAAAGAAAGCTAGAGAATAATCTAGGGACTGAATAATTCAGTGAATCCAGGGGTGGATGAAAATTGTGATTAATAGTGCAAATGCAAGAACGTCCATCTGTGAACTAGAACATTTATATGTGACTATTGCAGGATGGTGGGAATGTGGAGAAGCATGGGAAAAATACAATTAATGTAACCTATGAACTAGAGTCAACAATAATAATGTAATATTCTTGTATCAATGCCAAAGATGTACTGTGTTGATAATAGGGTATATGGAAAAATATGCCAAATGCATATTTTAGACCATAGTTAATGATAACAGTCTGATGATATTACTTCATAATCTGTAACAAGTGTTCCACAACAGAGTGGTGTATTGGTGAAGGGTGGTTGTATAGAAATTCTACACATGTTCATGATTGTTTTGTAAGTTTACAACTTCTGTATAAAAATACATTAAAAAAACTCACACAGTAAATTCTCCAAAGTGGGGAGGGCAGGAGTAGAGAAGTAACTTCTCTGAATATGGTCATACCAAAAGGAGCTGATCTCCTAGTTCTCTCTCAGTTTTCAAGACTAAATGCATCTGCTGTCTGTGGCATACCCTTTGCAACTTTAATCAGATGCTTGCTCAGATGCTTGCTCAAGTATAGACTAATTATAAATGTTCAATATTATCATACAGTGATTTAAAATTACACTCTCACACTTAAGGTGTCCTATCCCATGTATCACCTAATGTAGAATTTGAAGTATTTTAAAACATCAAAAATATTGAACTAATTTCAGTTTTCCACACATTAACCTACTATAAAGACTAGTATGATCTCTTCAGAATAAAAAGACAGATAACAGTGGGGTTATGAAGTGAAAATATCCATGAAGTCCACGTTAAGTATATATCTAATTCCCTATTTCACTAAAGGAGGAAATAAGGATGGAAAGAAGGACATTTGGAAAGCCTTAGCTTTCTTCATCAAATATTATTAATAGCATAAAAAGAATCTTCATCAATTTCATGAAGTTGAATTATATTATGATTTGATGACATTAAGAAAACTTCTTTTATATCATCCATATTGTGATTTACTGGCTTTTTTCCTCTGGTTAATTTAATGCAATGCTTAATGTCATGAACATAAATAGTGACTTCATTTGAATTTTTGCTGGCCCCGAATTTCTTAAATTATCTTGGAATAGAAAGCTTGCTTATTTTACTTACTTCACAAGAATCTTCTTTCCAATATTAATAAACTTGGGAGAACATGCAAGCTTAAGAATCCCTTTGGAATATGCTGCTAAAAGTAAAGAGGATCTTCAACTGCCATCCTGGTGCCAGAGCATCTTCAAGTGCCATCCTGGTGCCAGAGGATCTTCAAGTGCCATCCTGGTGCCAGATACCCAATTATACTACTCACTTATCTTTCTGGAATGAAGAAGGGAGAGATTATTGATTCTAATATAATAGGTCCAATAAAACTTTTATAAAGTGATTAATTTGTGTGTCATTTATTCAAGTGAGGTAAAGAGAATTTGGCATGAAAGAAAAACCTAAATGTATAGACTCCCAACACAGATTCTCAGTTATTATTTGCAGTTCACGATAATAATGATAAAAATAATCCAGAAACCATAGAAATTTAGTTCTCAAGCATATTATTATAACTTATAAAATTGTCACATTTTCTAAACCATGAGATTGAGAAACAGTGACTTTATTGATTAGCCCAGAGATAGTATCTGTCCCTGTGAAGGGAGAAAATCAAATAATTATATAAATTCATAATGATAAATTATAACAAATTCTATGGAAGAATATTATAAGGTATTAGTTTGTATGAGAAGGCCTGACATAGTGAGGGATCTCAAAAAAGACTTATCTGAGATAATATTTACCCTGAGAACCGAAGGATGGCAATACGAGCTCACAAGTCAGAGGGGGTGATGGGGGTGGGGTGGCAGGCTGCAGGGAGGATAGAAGGAGCAGTTCTGCACAGGCTGTATCAAGTGTCAATTTCCACCATGAGAAAAGCCATTATGTATCTAAAGATGTGAAACAAATATAGGGTGGCTGGACCCCAGAAATATAAATAAAGCCTCAGTAAATTAGGTAGGTGAAGTGGGTAGAGCCAGACAACATAGGTCCTAGGTAGTCCATATTAAATATTTTGGAGTATAACCTAAGTGCTATAAGGAGCCAATGAATGGTTTTAATAAAAGTTATGGTGTGGTCCAAAGTAGAAATAGCTTGATAAGTGGCTTCAAGTCAAGTCAAGAGGTTCCAGGTTGTAAAATGGCTTAGGGCAGAGAATTCTACTGAGACATCCTAGTACAACCACTTGAGCTAGTTTTCAGCAAAGTAAAATAGATTACTTCTTCAGTACAATAAAAATAGCATATGTGTTGGTTTCCCATCTATTTAATCCCTTAGGATCCATTAGATCTAGGACCCATTCTCACAGATGTCTGCACACACACACACACACACACACACACATACCCACTGATTACCAGCATGAAATTTTTGTTTATATTAGTAATTGCTTCCTTCTGGTCAGGCAAATATATACTAATTTCAATATTACCAGATTAAATGACCCACCCAGATTTATAATTTGCATTTTCAGGCCTCTTTACTATAGGCATTTCTTGATAACTTGATCACCACCTACACTTCATACAATGACAGCATGATAGTCGTGGATGCCGTAGGTTACCAGAGTCTCATTTATTCCCAGCAAAAGATTCATCTGACTGTTTATCAAATATGTGAGCATTTCAAATTTTAAGAGGGTTTAATAAAACAAATTTTGCAAAGAAATGCATATGTTACGGGACAAACCCATGGAATAGTGCAATAAACCCAGAGCTAGTCATTTCTGAGAAGTGTTACCACACCCAGCATAGAAGATAGAAAAGTAAGTGGTTAAGGCATGGAGGGAGAGTTTGAGTAAAGGGTTGTCTGGCAGGTGTTATTGTCTCTCTCCAAGGATGCAGCCAGCTTGTGGCAACATTGCAGGGAAGTAACTGGGGACAAACACTCTGACCTCACTTTGTCACTGCCACAGACAACCCTGGACTAAACGCATTAAGAAGACTTGAATATATAATCCCATTGAAACACGGGATACATACAACCTTTCCCCCTAGAGCTAAGAGGGGACTAAAAAAGGATGGAGAATGGATTTGGAGGGCAAATGGGAGATGTCTAGCACAAACTAGACAATCATAATTTATGTGCATCTAATTTAATAGAGAGAAGTACACATACAATACATATCCTATGGGCTTAATTTACAGATACCTTTAGTTTCTTCACAACCAAATATGGAATAAGAAAGAAAATATTGACTGATTACATTTTTCCCAAGGAATCACAGATTTCAATGTACTTTTTCTCCAATTTAATAAGAACCAATTTTTCAATGCCCAATTTTTAAATCGTCTTGTTAGTCATTCCGCAAGCTATGAAATCCTTAGGGGCTTTGGAATCTATGATCCCCAAGATCCAGAAACTGATATAAAAGATTCTGTGACAGCAGATTTGAATATTCAGGATGATGGTTTTAACGATGACTTTAGGTAAGTTGCCTACTTCCAGTCTCAGAGGTAGATAGAAAATTGTGTTTGCTGCTGACAACCGTCCATTAGACATTTATATGCTAGGCTATGTTAAGTGCTAAACTAGGGCCTTGTTTTACATTTCTTCACCATATTACTAGAGCAGTTTCTGAGACAACTGAGAGGACAAAAAGGGAGGTATTATTTATCATGTTTGTGCAAAAAAGAGTAATTAACCATTAGGGAAAGACAGTGGAAAAATAAATCTAAGCAATAACAAGAACAATAACAAAACATTCATCAAGAACTACTTAAAAAGGTAAGATCCCTTGTGAACATTTCAAGACAAATTACGGTAGCAAGAGAAATAGCAGAGACTATGAGTCCAGGAGATAAAAGACATCAAGAAATATTTAATATTTTCATTTTGATATTTTTTTTGACAGCAGGAAGACACATGATATAAGACTTCCACGTAAAGGAGGAGTTAGAAGGGATACTTTGCATATATTTTCAGGTCGTCTGGTCTTCTGGTTCTGTATAACGAAGAACTAAGACCTTCTCTCAACTTATGTACATAGGTGGATTTCTGGAGAAGCAACAAGTTGTATGCCCTATTTTGTTTTTTCATCAAAGGTGAGTCATGAGATCATTTTCCCTACTGAAAAAAATGATACAGCTTTGCTAAAAGAGTCAAAAGGGCCTGGGAACCCAGTGGAAGTCAATTATCATTTCCTAAGTAATGGAGCACATAACAGAGAAATAAAGGGCAGAGGAAATCAAAGGAAGAGAACATAACCCTGGGATCCATGATGGACGATGAGGTCATTGAAAGGACTCTGGGCCAAAGCATAATGGTGGTGAGGTGGAGAGTAGAGAGACCAGAATGGAAAAGAGAATAAATATCAAGGGGATAGAGGAGTAACATTGGATACAAATTTAGCTCATTGCAATGTTTTGTATAAAAACGCAATACGACTGTTCTACTGCTGTGTAACATCAATAATTACAAATGATAGCCGGGTTTAAAAGTCACACAAAGAACTAAGCACTTTATATACAGCATTCCTTATAATTTTTCTACAATAATATAAGGAAATTATGTCCACAAATATATGAGAAAACTGAGCCTTGAGAGAAGTTTAAAACGTTTTCCAGGGTCTCTGCAATGGAAAATTTTGGCAATAGGGTTCAAAAAGAGATCTGTTCAAGCTCATCTTTATAAACGTATAACTTTGCACAACATATTTGACCTTGTTAGCTCCTTGACTATTCATAGCAGTGCTGTATAGACAAAACTGTTGTAATAAATAATAATCATATAAACATAATAATAATAACACAATGATTTTTATTTCAGAATTTTCTACAACCTGCATCAGAAGCACTTGGGCTGCTTGAAGGAAAGTAGGTTTCTGGGCCCCACTCATAATATGCTAATTCATAGTGACTGGGGTAGGGCCAAGGAAAGTCTAATATGTCCTGATTTAAGGACCACTTGTAGCTTGAGTATTTACCACCTTCCAGGCACTGGGCTCATCTCGGACCTTACACAGATTTTCTGCAATAATCTTTAATAAAACAACCTATGGAGAAAGAAAGTTTCCCTGTTTTACATATAAAGAAACTGACTAGTAATTTCTTCAATGCCCCACATACTGTAAGCAATGTGTACAGGATGTGAACCCACATTATTTGCCTGGAGGTCAAACACTTTTTCTGTTACCCCACCTCTCTCCAATTTGAGCAGTCAGCTCTGAATTCCAAGACCTATTTCCGATCCATTAGGACATATAATCACAGATTAGCTGTTGCTATAGGAAAATGACCTTCTTTATAAACTCATCCCATTTGGTAAAACAAATAACATGTTATTTGGTCAGGCTAACTATTTTGTAGGCAGATTTCTTTGTTACTTTCTATACCTGTCTGCAAAGAATGCAAATAACTAGTGATTAGTTTTGCCAAGAAAAGACACATGGGCTATCAAACAATTCTGGTGATGTTAGGGTAAAATGACATCCTTAGAAAGCACCCAGAAACAGATTCTGATGGCTTGCTTCTCCCAGAATCAAGGCAATTTATCCAATCATTTATCAATTTATTCAGCAGATATTTATTTTGTGTCTATACTAGGCACTACTCTAGCCCCGGTGATGTAGTATTGAATGAAACTGAAAAAAAATCCCTGCTAACGTGGAGTTTATGTCTCATAGAGTGTACAATCTGATGTAACGAACATACTAGGACTAGTTTACACTCCAAGTATCTCTTCATGACTGCAGTGACCCAAAGAACACTTAAAAGGTGGCTGGAGCTCTATATCATAACAGGTAAGGTGACTACAAAAGTAGAGCCTGAAGTTATTTGCTATTCTTTCACCTCATCCTAGAAGAATCCTATGAAGAGTTAGTGACAAAGCTGTGCGGCAGAGATTCTCAATGAAGTGTTAAAATTACTGAAGGAACATTCTAAAATATGCGTTCTGATTTTTGATCATCACAAAGATTGCGGTCTCTACAGGACATTTAATATGTAGAGACAAGGATAATAGGTGTCTTGAACTCATGGAACAACAATCCATTTAAAGAAAAATGTCCGAATCCTACATACAATATCTTGCTAAAAAGGCTGTAAATTATGAATCTGAAATCTTTTCCAACTTACAAAAAACACAAAGTATATATTGAAGTATTTTAAGAGAGATCCATTTTTCTAGGAATGTAGCCACTGTAAAAAATTAAAAAAAAGATTTTAATTTGGTTTATTTTGTATTTTGGAATCACCCACTATTGCTTTAAAAAGTTTACATATGTACAAAGCATGATTTTGCAAAGTTTTAATATATATTAACATGAATAGGAATTAAAAATTTAAGGAAGTTTGTCTTATTTTTGGTTTGGAAATTTATCAAAAAGTTTTCATCTTTGAAAAATCTATCACCAATGTGCATGCCTCTCCTGATATTTGAGTCACCAATAATTCATATTGTTTCTACACTTATGTGTATCTAACCATTTCATTAAAATTTGTCACCTTTGCAGATTGAGATTCACATTATTTTACTATAATATCTATAGTATAGTTATTATCATATGACAATTGTTTTATGAACTGATTTCCTTTTATATCACCTTTACATTACAGTTAAAAGATTTCCATTCATGAATGCATGCATATATTGATAAATTTTGTTTCAGAAGTATGAAAGAAGCATTAACAATGTCTGTTATATAAAGGATAATTTTTAATGTGATAGAAATGATAATTATTTTACAAACAAATTCAACTTAGAGTATGTTTCTTTTATAGAGATATGTACATAGCTATTTAGACAGACTATAGAATAATGGTAAATTCCAGGATATTAAAACTCTAAAGACACACAATTTGTTAACTTAGGATAACGAGTTATATTCATTTCTTAGTGTCCATTCTGTAATTTTACTCTGAATTTCAATAAGGTTCCCTCCCCTAAGATTTATGGTGATCGCACCAAAATCCCCTCTAGAATAGCAGAGAGGAGAAATTCCTCTGTGGTTGCAGAAGGGCAGAATGTCATCACCACTTTGTGAGCCATGGGGAAGTTCCTAACTCTCAGGTGATCTGCACAACTTGTCCATTCCTAGCTGTGATTTTTTTTTCTATTAAAATTTAATTAGCTCTTACCCCAGTTTGTTTACTCCAAGAAACCAGTTTGTTTTCTTAAAAACATTGAACAGTATCTGAAAAACTTTCCATGTTATTTGTAAACTATGCATCTCTCCCTTCTAGACTGAGTGCCATAAAAGTAAGGCCCAATATTTTTATCCTCATTTCTGTACCCCAGGGCCTAGAACAGGACCTGGGATTCAAGACAAAAATTCTGAAAAAAGTAATAGACCCCATAGCAGTATTAAGGCATTCTTGTTATAAAATGCGTTTTACAGAGAGGAATATATAGAGCAAGGGTTCTTAGTGAGAGTCCTGAGCTTGAATTGAAATTCAAAAAAACATTATTTTTGAGGGGATGTGCTGGAGCATGTGTGACATATTTATTAAATAATGAAGAGTATAGTGGTGACTTAGTAGAGAGTCCGTGGTTTTCACCTGACTAGCAAAGGTGTCTGTGGAACAAAAAAGGTTAAGAACCCCTGATATAGAGAGATAAAGAACTCCCTTCACCTCTCAAGTTAGGCAAGATTCCTGCTGAGATTTCCCTACCTCTAATAGTTGTAGTCATGACTGTATCACATGGTGCTGGCTCACCAAAAGCCCTCATTTCATATCTACTATGTGAATTAACCCTTCTCTATATCATTTCCAGGTGAAGTCTCTTTCAGTCATGGAGAGACACAATCACACTATGAATGAATTCATACTGGTGGTCTTCACCACAGACCATGTGTTGCAGTTGTTCTTATTTGTGATGTTTCTTGGTGTGTACTCTGTGACTATAGTAGGAAATACCACTCTCATTGCATTGATCTGTAATGATTCTAGTCTCCACACGCCTATGTATTTTTTCATTGGTAATCTCTCTTTCCTCGATCTCTGGTATTCCTCTGTCTACACTCCAAAGATCCTGGTGACCTGCATCTCTGAAGATAAGAGCATCTCCTTTGCTGGCTGCATAGCTCAGTTCTTCTTTGCTGCAGGGCTGTCTTTTACTGAGTATTACATGTGAGCTGCCATTGCTTATGACTGCTATGTGGCCATTTCCAACCCGCTGCTTTATATTCAAGCCATGTCAAAGAAATTGTGCATCCGTTTAGTGATATATTCCTATGCTGGAGGCTTCATCAATGCAATAATAGTGACCAGCAACACATTCACAATGGAGTTTTGTGGTGATAATGTCATTGCTGACTTTTTCTGTGATGTAACACCCCTGTTGAAATTGGCAAGTGATGTGAAAGAGAGCTTCCAAGCTCTGCTCTTCTTCCTCATTGGCTCCAATGTCATTGCCCCCATTGTGTTCATACTGGCCTCCTATCTCTACATCATTGCTGCCATCCTGAGGATCCGCTCCACACAGGGCCGCCTCAAAGCCTTCTCTACTTGCTCCACCCATTTGATTTCTGTCATCTTGTACTATGGTTCTATTCTCTACATCCACTTTCGGCCCAGTTTTATCTATTCCCATGAGAGGGACAAATTGGTTTCTACATTTTATACTGTGGTCTTCCCCATGTTGAACCCCATGATCTACAGTCTGAGGAATAAAGATGTGAAACAGGCTTTGAAAAAACTCTTCAAGTTAACACAATCTGAAATCTAAGGTGACACAATTTTTAAAAAATTACATACTATGAGGTAATGGACAATCCTAGCAAAATATTGAGTTACTAGGATTAAAAAACCATCATTTTTTTCTATTAAAAGAAATTCAACAAGAATGATTTTACTTTTCTGTTGCAGTATTTGTTTTGTGTTAGTGATCTGACTCTGTGTACTCTAAAAAATAGATCCAGTTTAATACTACTACCATTTTTTATAAAAGGAAGTATTTTAATTTAATGTAAATAAGAAAAGTATATAGACATCTAGTATTTGATTTAAGAACCAGGAAAACTAAAACAGCAATTTTATGTTATAATTTACAGAGCAGTTGCCTTAAAATCAGGAAGATCTATCTTTGAGTCCTATCTCTGTCTCTCCAGTCAGAGACCTTGATGCTAGATTACTTTTTGTTATCTGCTGTGTGCCAGTCAATAAACAGGTACTTTACATCTCATGATGTTCTTCTAACAACAATTAGAGATAGGCATATCTTAATTTTAAAGATGATGAAACTAAAGTTAAGACAGTTTAAAAAGCTTAGCAAGATTAAATGATAGAATTAAGTACAGCTCCAAGATTTGCCCTTCCCACTTTGACTACTGGGAAGTATTCAAGCTTTGGACTATACAGATATGTGCTGCAATTTTCTAGCTGTGTGACCTTGGGAAAGTGCTCAAACTCTCTAAATTGAAGTTTCTTCATATAAAAGATGGTAATAATAATAATGTTTCCCTTTTAGCATTTTTCAAATATATAAAGTATTTGTCACACAAACGATGCTTAAAAAATATGAGTTCTTTCATTTTTTCATTCATTTATATATCAAATATCCATAATTATGCTATCAATATGATGCAATGTAGTGAGGAAACTAAATCTTTTTTTTTCCCTGTAGTTTGTGGTAGAAGGATGTACATCCACTTATAATGGCAAGACAATGGGATGCATGTTGGATTACGCTGGTCCTACTCTGAGCCCCACCAATAATTATCTCAACTAAATCTCTTATTCTTGAGAATTTTTATGTGCCAGGCATTTTGCTGATATTTATACAAGTGTCAATATAGTGCTTATGCTTCCACTATTATTAGTAAAAATATCAAAAATTACATATTACTCTCTATGAGCCAGTTATTATTTTGTCTTGTACATAACCCAATTATTCCTCATAATGACCTTATAATGCATAAGGTGATTATAAGTTTATAATCACCTCATAGTAATTAGAAGCGCATTAGAAGCACAGAAAGAGTACTTTTTTACAGGCTTAAATAATTCATTTTATTTTTCTTGTACAAAAACCCAAAATGATGCCCACAGCAGGGACCCAGGTCCTCTGCACAGTGACTCTGGTATGGATCTTTACAAGAAGGTCAGTGAATTCCTGAGAGAGAGACTTTGTTAACACGGTCTCAATGCAGAGGTTGCAGGAGAGATAGCTATAGGTCTTGGTGATGGCATCCAGGTCACCTTGGTCAAGTTGCACAGGGTGGCTATGCAAGCCCTGGCCGAGGTGTAGCAGTCGGCAGTACTGGCCATCAGCAGCCCCTTTTTGGGCATGGGGATGGAGACAATATCAGTGCCTCTGGGAGTGGGGAAGAGGTACAGCAGCATGGAACCCCAGCATTCCCTTACAATGCAAGAGAAGGTATGCGGCTTTCTGATCTTGTTTTCCCATAACCCGACCAAACAGGAACAATGGAAGGCTTGACCACAATGGTGCCCCCATGGATGGTGGTTGCTACCTCCTTGGAGCACTTAACTCTCAGATTGGCCTGGCTGCTGCTCTGCCAAGGTTGACAAAGGGATTGAACTGAGTCCACTGGGCAGTTTGGGTCTGCTTATGCATAGACATAATTTTCGAAGTCACAGAGCTGGTGTTTCAGCATAGAATGTTTTTAAAATCTAGGGTCCGTGCTATCAACAATTAAGCCAGTTTCCTCTCTTATAGGTGAATATTATACTCTCTTGTTCTCCTTTAAAAGCCCATGCTATTAGCCTTCTGAAAATCTGAATTTATTTTCCTACTAAACATATTTTTAGAAATATTTTTCTTAAAAATGCCTTGTTCTCCACTTTCCTCTTGTTGATTTAAGATTTACATGTTTAGCTGGAACATTTTTGATAATGTGGATGTTAAGCACCAGGAAGAACCTACTTTTTGGTGTCAAGGGATTGAGAAACCATCAATCCTGCTAGTCTAAATCCTTATGCTCCAAAGCACTTCAGAGAATCAAAGAGGGAGGTATCCATGTAAAATCATTACCACTTCCAAGTTAGATCTGATCGTCTCAGTAATCAGCTGACATCCCCCTGGCTTTAATGGCAGTAAGCAAAAACTGAAACCAAGAAAGGATTGTGAGTAACCAATGTCTAAGATATTTATCTTTGAGGTCAGCCAAAATCAACATTGAAATTAGGACAAACCCTAATCCTCTAACTTGAGATCTAGTATTCTGACTTTTTAGGAAGCAATATGTAGATGTCCTAGTTGTACAAATATACCTGATAAACTTCAGTGAGGATGCAACCTCATTGATGAAATTGGAAAACAGCACTTTGGAGTCCTGAAGGACATTCTAATTCTCTAAATGATCCTACAAAAGGGACATCTATTCACAAATTACAGATGCATTAACCCAACGCCCACGACTTTTTACAAGCTGGCTTTAACTTACAACCTTCTGTCTCACTACTTGTTTTCACACATTCAGGACTTGAACCAAACTAAATTATTCATAGGAGCAATTTGTCCATAACAATCTCACATAGTTAAGGATATTAACAATTAGGTACAAAGCACTTTTTTATCATTTACTTACATCCTAAAATATTTTTCTGAAATTTTCAGTCTAAAATCATGTTCTCATGGCAGAAATTTAAAATTATTATATGCATGATATAAATTATTTGGAGTTATAAAATCACTACCTCAGTCATTATTCTGAACTTTCTCTACCACTTATATATGGTTGAACACACTCAGTGTTTGGACTTATATATTGGCACTAGATCACTTACTTAGACAAAGAAAGTATCTGGGGCATATTAAGCTCATGTAAATTAAATTAATTTAAGCAGCACTGGAAATGTCTGACAAAGCCAATCACTATACTTAATTTTTTTTCTTTATGCATGCTAAAAACAGATAAAATAAATTTCCAAGACTACTGTTCAAAAGCTGCCCAAAAAGAAGAGATATTTAAAGGAGACCTGAAACATTAGAAGCATTGATTCAAATGGCAGCTCATGGAAAGGGAAAGGAAGATGAGAGAGTAGTCTCATCAGAAGAAAAAGAAGGTACCCCAGTCCTCACATGAGAGGAAGTATGATGAGTTCAAGGAACTAAGAAAAATTCAACAAACATAAGATGGAGTGAGGTACCAGTTATGAGACAGAAGGATCCCCAAATGACAATGCTTATTTAAAGTTATATTGAAAATGTTGGCCTTTAAACCAAGCCAAATTGAAGCCATTGCCATAATGAGGAAGTCATTTGATAAGATGTCTCTAAGCAAGGGAAGAAATTGAAGGAGAAAAAGGATTCCCTGTAACCTGGAAACTACATGGAATCCTTATTACTATGTCATTTGTTAACCACTCCTTTAATAAAGGCAGAAATATGAGTAATTAATATATTCTGGAATGAATTACCAGTGGTTATATAAACTGTGTTCTTATTCAGGTAGACGAGTGTATTAGTCAGGGTTCTCTAGGAAAACTGCATCAACAGGAGATGCCTTTCAATAGTATGAGACATTATAAGAGTCTCTCACATGACCATGGGGGTGCACAGGTCCAGGTTCTGCAGGCAGGCTACAAACCAGGGTCTCCAATGAAAGTCCAATGAAGGTCCTTGATAAATTTTTGGGAGACATTGGCTGTCCAAAGATGAGCTGGGATATTCTCTCTGAATGCTGAAATCACTTCCCCTTTTAAGGCATTCAACTGATTGGATAAAGCATCACTCATTGCTAATGGTAATTTCCCTGATTAATGTAGATGTAATCAGCCATCTATGCAGTAAACTCACCAATGACTAAAGACCATAAATGTCCTTGTATTACAATTAGCCAAGTGCTTGCTTGACCAAACAAATGGGCACAATTATCTGGCCAAGTTGACTCATTAGCCCAACTGTCACAACAGGACACACAGACTTTGTTTCTCAAACTTTTCAAACAGGAATTTATGCTCACATTGTATTTCACCCTCAAAGTGCCAGTGAAGGTATAAGGACAAGATCTTTTCAAAATATGTATTTTTAAAGGAAGCTTCCTATCTCTCTTTTACACAAGAAACTACAAAGTCCTGGAATTGGAAAATAAATAGTTCTGATGAAAGCTTTTAATACTCTATTAAAACATCCAACATTATGGTCATCATTTTGGCTTCTGTGTGAAATATAATTGTACCACAATTTCATCACATTGTACTTCAGTAAAAAAATTCTGATGTTTAAAATTGATAAGAAATAACAGAAACCAATATTCAATGATATCTGGAGACATTGGGTAAAGAATGGTTCCACATCTTTACAGATTCAAGAGTGGAACCTGTTTTCCTACCCCTTTTGGAAGGTTGAGGGAACTGGGGGGAGTGTTGGGAGAGGGACCAGGTGAACCCTGGAGATTTGTGAGTATGTGGTTGAAAGTACAAAGTTGGCAATTCAAGAGTAGAGTCTGTTTTCCTACCCCTTTATCTGTGATGACCTTGTGGTTTATTTATCCAATAAGTTGTAGCATAGGGTGTGTCCTGTGAATCTGGCACGTCTGGTTCTCAAGTAGTTTGAAAGCTGCTCTTCTCACTTTTGGAAACCTACCACTAAGAAAGAAGGCATACTAAATTAGCGTTTTAGAAATCTGACCAGATTCTTTCTCCTTGCTGACAGCAAGCTGTTCTCCAGGCATCTGAGTAGTGCTATTCTATATCATCCATCCCCTACGTGAAAAGTGAAAACAAACACTTGAACAAAACAGATGAAGGCAGACAAGTCTTGCATAGACAAAATTGCATAATTGAAATGACACCTGATTTCAAATTCAGATTCCACCCATTGGAAGCTCTTCAATCTTGGGAAAGTGTTTCAACAACCCCCAAATCAAAGATTCTTCATCTCTGAAAAGGAAAGAAAACTATCGATGTTATAAAAGGAGCCAATTATTAAGTAAAATATAGGTGAAATGGATAGACCAGTGTCTGAGATAAAATTATACTTAACAAAGGTAGATATTTTTATTCTGAATGAGAAGAATAAGAACTGACTTATTTATAAAATTTGAGCCTAGGGAAGTGAAAAAGGCCAAGCTTTCAGTAGGAGGCAATGTAATACCAAGTGGGGTTGTCATTCAGAGCCTCGCTAAATTTTTGTTTTAATATTTTTGTCACATACTTCAGGTAATTTGACAAAAGAGTGGCATCTTGGACTCATAAAGTTTATAGTCCTTGCATTACAGAATCCTGTGTTCATGACTCAGCTCCAAAAGGAACCAAGTGCCTTATATTAAGAGCTTTGACTTTTCTCCTTGGAATCTCAAAAAAATAAATAAATAAAATTGGTTGAACTTTTTTCTGGCAACCACATTTTTTGTCTCCAATTTGTTAAACTCTCTTATAGAATCCATCAGAAATGTAAGAAACTGTAACCTCATCTCTGGCATATGGAGTGAGAGAAGAGATTAGTAATCCTTTTATGCACATATCTTTGAATACATGGGATGTCATCTCCATCTTATTTGAAGTGACATACACAATATACTACAAACAATTGCATTATTTTACTTTGATAATTGTATTCTTGTAGCTGTTTCTCTAAAAACCGCTTATAGGACCTTATGCATATATTCTCTAACCCATCTGTTCCTTGACTGCTTTATCATCTAATAATGAAGATCTCTTAGGTTTTTGGAATCATGGACCTCTTCAAGTCCCTGATAAAAACAAAGATCATTCCATCAAAATATACATTGCATAAACATGCAAAGTTTTAGAGGTTTCTGAAATGACCAGAAATCTCCCCATGGAATTTCTGGTTAAAAAACTCATTAAAAATTGCACACTTAGTGGATGCCTAAATTTATTTCCATTGTTAACATTCCAAAATTTATAAGAGATGTGTAATAAATATGTCAGACCTTCCATGCTTAAAACTGAATTTCTAAATTTGGCTTCCAAAATTTGATCTATCTACTCATTCCCCAGATCAGTATATAAAACTGCACCAATCAGGATTTACAATACAAATATCTGCCATTATCCTACTTACTTTCCCTCCTACTTTCTCTTCAGTCTTCCAGGAAATCCTGATATAATTACATTCATAACATATCCTAAATCTGACCATTTCTCACCTTCTCCATTACTACCACCTAGACCCAAAACGTTATTTTACCAAGCCATACTGTAACAATCTCTTAGCTGGTCTATACCCCTGAACATCTACTTCTATATCCTGTGGTCTTTTCAAAAGGCAGGTCATGTCACACCTCTCCTTAAAGACCTGTAGGTGTTCTCATTTTAACCTAAAGTAAAACTCCATGAAATTCCTTATAGTTCTCCCTGAGCTGATCCTCCACTGAGCAGTATTCTCATCATCTAACACTTGCCCCCTGCTTCACCTTTCCCCAGATACTAGTGCTTTCTCAATCTTGCTCAAAAATTCTAACCATGCCCCCAAATCCTTTTCCCTGTATTTGGAACATTATTCCCACAAATAAGGCATGGCTCTCCCTCATCCCTTTTCCATTGTCTTCAATTGTTATTTTTTCCATTATGCCCATCATATTCATCTATTTAAATATTGATGCTCACCTCTATCAACCCTCTTCAATATTTCTCTGCTCAGACTCTGCTTTATTTATCCCCATACCTATTTTCTTCTTCTCTCTCTTATTTATTATGTTGGTTGACATTTCTTCAGACCATAATATAACTTTCACAAGGGCAGAACAAAAACTCTCTTTTGTTTACTGCCATATCTCCAGCATATTGAAGAGCTCCTAATATAAAATGTTATTCAGTTACAAAACTCTTGGATGAAGAAATGGATAGTTTCCTTTGTATTTTGAATATCTTTATCCCCCAAAGAAATTTCCACTTCTAACCTAACTCAAAATAATCAGTAAGTAATCTACATTCAGGAGTATTTAATTATCTTAGTACACCAGACTAATAAGAAAGAAGAGTAAATAGATGGCTTATTCTCAAGATGAGTTGTAATTCATATAGAGATGCCAATAAAAAAGGCACAAAAACTATCAGAGCCAATAATACTAGAGCACCCTCTAAAGAATGGCTTCTCAAAATGTGTTTTCCCCTGTAGTAGAAATGTTTGCTTCATTGGGAACAATCAAAATTACACACTGCTTCTCTTACTTTGTGGAAGTAATTGGTCACCCCGGCACATGAAAATCAGCAACAGGGAGTGAAACTATCAGCCCCTGATAGCCTGGGCAACACAGAGTAAAACAATTAGTGTCAAAAGCATGTCACTTTTTTTTCATCACTGTGAAAGTAAGTATATGTAAGCCTCAGTGTAACTTCAAGACTGAACTTCTGATTCTAGAGGAAGACAAGATATACCATTGGATGGCACCTTATTTTAAAAATTAGCATATGAGAGTGTGAGTGTGGAGTGTATGAGTGTGATGTAGATGCATGTGTGAATGAGTTTTGTCTTTTTCTGTGTGTCTGCCTGTGTTTTGGCACAGCAATGATCCTTAAAGATGGGCCAGACTCTGCCATCCCATTCTCATTTTCAAATGAGGTGAGAGGGAGGAAAAATGCTTAGCTGCCCCTGATCCCGGGGACTCTCCCTTGGTCTCAAAGGTTCATGGAAATGACATTTTCCCTCTCCTCTGATGTTTGCCTTGCTTTTGCTGGACACATATATTTATTTCCTCAGCAATTCTTTAGAGCTTTTTCCATACAGCACAAAGAAATATTTACCTCTGTATCTAAGACTTCATTAAAATTCCCCCATCAAAAAAGTATTTATTGAAATTAATGTGCAATTGGGGGATGATAATTAGGTATGTATTATTGAAAATTGACTACCTAATTATTAAAATATATATTAAACATGGTTGAAATTGAAATTATACTAATTAAATGTTCTATAATACATTATGTGCTCCATAATTTGGAACCCTGTCATAAAATCTTTGCTCTGACCAGACTATCCTTTCCAAACATTATTGGAAAGCAAACATAGGAGCATTTATCTTACAGTTTTGAGGCCGAGAAAATGTCCAAATGAGGCATCATCAAGGCAATGCTTTCTTACTGAAAACTGGCTGCCAATGATCCTCGGCTCCTCTGAAATAAGGCAAAGCACATCCACGACTACTGGTCTCTCCCTTATCTTTGCGGTTTCCTTGCTTTCAGCTTCTATCTTCCATGTCTTTCTCACTCTCTATCTGTATTCAATCCATTTATAAAGGACTCCAGTAACAGGATCAAGTCCCATCTTGAATGAGGTGGGTCACACCTTAACTGAAGTAGCCTTATCAAAAGATCGAATTACAGAATTACAATGGATCCACACAGGCAAGAATGGATTAGATTTAAGAACATGTTTTTCTGGGGTACATACAGCTTTAAACCACCACATCCACATTTCCTTGGAATAGAAAGCTTATTTTCCTACTCCACAAGAATCCTGTTTCCAATGGTAACAATCCTAGGAAAACAAAAATGTGAGAATGTTTTGGGATATGTTGCTAAAAGTAAAGAGGACCTACACATGCTTTCCTGGTGTCAGGCAAAAATTATAATGCTCATTTATCTTTCTGGAATGAAATAGAAAGTGATAATTATCCTAAATATAATAGATGCAAAAAAACTAAAAGATGGTATAATTTGTGAATGTCATTAATGCAAGTGAGATAAAAATAATCTGGCATGAGAGAAAAACATAAATTTATAGATTCATATAGCATATCTTCCAGAATTATTTGCAGTACTCACTAATAATGATACAAATAAACAGACTTAAAAACGTAGAAATTCAGTCCTGAAACATGTTACTATCACATAATGAAATTGTCACATTTTTAAACCATTTAATTTAGAGAGAATTTATTGATTAGCCCAAAGCCATATGATTAGTGCAAACTTTATCTATTCAGATGATATGTTTATTCATTTAAATCCCACTGCACGTATCAAGCAATTCCTTTGAGTCTCTTGCCAAATAATATTAGAGGAGATACAAAAATGAGCCAAAGTAAGGACTTAAGTTAGCATCCTAATAATAAAGAATCAAGGTCAGGAGGGAGATTGTCTATGTGTGAAAATCAGATCTAAAATTCACTAGTTGTGTTACTAAAATCAATGTACTAAAATCCCTAAACCCCAGTTTTCTGATCTGTAAATTGGGGAGAATTCTGTCTCCCTCATAAAGGTTTTGTAAAGTATAAATAACATATATAAGGGGTTTCAATAAATATCAACTAAAATCATCTAAAGAAAAGAAAAGGAACAATAGTATAAAATAAATATTAAAATTAAATAAAATAAAGTGATAGAAGTGGCGCGGGGGGAGAGAGAGAGAGAGAGAGAGAGAGAGAAACATGTCCATGTGAAACTTAAATCCTCATAATGAAGATAATCAAATAATATAAATTTATAATTATAAGTTATGACAAAAATAATGGAGGATTGTGGCAAGTATTATTAGATCATATTAGAAGTCCTGGAATAGGGCAGTTTTACCTGAAATAATATTTAGCCTGAGAACCAAAGGATAATATTAAGAGCTCAATAGTTATAGGGAGTGAAGACAGTGGGTTGTTAGATTGCGGGAAGGAAGAAAGAGCAGTCCTTCAAAGGTTATATCAAGTTCCAAGGTGAAAAGAGCCGTTATGTATAAATGGAGGCACTATTGCCAAAAGTGGGAAACAACCCAAATACCCATCAACAGATGAATGGATAAACAAAATCTGATATATACATACAATGGAATATTACTCAGCTGTAAGAAGGAATACAGTGCTAACACATGGGATAACATGGATGAAACTTGAGGAGCTTATGTTGAGTGAAGCAAGCCAGGCATTGAAGGATGAAGAGTACATGACCACACTGATATGAATTAAGCAAATTGAGCAGACTCAGAGAGCTATTTTCTGGAAGATAGGTTTGCAGGAAATAGAAAAGGAGAAGAAGGTTGTGAGCCAACACCCATACGGATGCAGCCAATGGTAAGGTGAAAGTGTGTAGTTGTGTATTGAAGGGATATGACAGGAAGGTGGTGATATTATTGGGTTGGGTGGTGCAGGTTTGACAGGTGGGTAGATTGGGGAGGGTGGGTTGGAATGTCGAGGGAACTGAGGGGAGGGTTGTGAGAGGACCAGGTGAACACTGGGGATTTGTGGGCATGTGGTTGAAAGTACAAAGTTGGGAATGTTCTTATGGAAATATGACAAGGAAGGGTTGCTAGTTTAGAGTGTTGGATGGGAGGGGCATTAGAGACAGGGCACACCTGGAGCAGACTTCTAGGGAGTGTGTGAGTGATCATTTTTTCATAATGTGTTGTATCAGTGGGTGGAGACCCAAATAATGAGCAGTAAGGAGTTAGACTCCCATACTCGGGAGGACCAATTTGTTCAAAAATCTAGACCGGGAGTCTCTAGAGAGCATAAGCATTTACTAATAAGAGAGGACAAAGCAGTGTGTCAAGACCTCACTATTATCGCATGTAACTATGAATCTTGTCATCTAAGGAGTGAAGCCAGATGGTCACTGTGGGCCCCGAGGGGAGGTGGAGGAAGGAATGGAATAGATCAAACAGGGGGTATTCTGAGAGAATCTGAAACTACAAGCAAGATAGTCCTCTCCATCTTCCCCATGGGATATAAGCCCCCACTCAGTTGGAGGTGGAGTGGACATCACCATCCTAGAATCTTCAGGATTGGGGAAAGAACAACAGACTAGAGTAGACTTATTGGTGTTCTACTATAGATATATTGTGATTCTAGCAATGGAAGAAATTATAAAATTGATGGTGAACCTGTGGTCACTGGAAGCTCTGTGGGCAGTGAGAGGGAAAAACAGTTGTAATACGGGGCTTTTTCAGGACTTGGGAATCATCCTGAGTGATGTCACACAAACAGATATAGGCCATTTTATATCATCACATAACATGCGGAACTGTGTGGGACTGCAATGTGAACTATGGATCATGCTTAATGTCAGAGCCAAAGGATGTGTTCATCAACTGCAATGAATGTGCCACACTAATGAAGGATGTTTACATGGCAGGGTATGGGAGGTGTAGCGAGGGGACATATGAGAATCCCTATATATATAACATTTCTATAACCTAAGTATCTTTTCAAAAATAAAAAATTATTAATAAAAAAATAATTAAAAAAATAAATGGAGACACAGAAAGAAACAGACAGAAAAAAGAAGTCACCATTTCTGAGGAATGTTTACAGCCAAAGCTTAAGCACAAAGCTCCCAAGAGGCTGGGCTCATGGAGCAGCTCAAGTTTGAAGAGATGAGCTGTACACCTGATAGGCCACCACTTAATTCAGGAAGAAAGCAGAACAGCAGAGACTGAGAGAGGAGACCCAGAAAGAGACAAGTCCTATGCTGATCATCCACAGCTAGCCTCCAGAAGATAGTATATTCTGAAGGGGAAGGCAGGGATGTCCGCAGAGATTGGCCACCATCTTCCTTCCCCACATGGCAGAACACCAGGATCACCAGTATCTGACTTTGTTGATAAAGCATCTCTGCTGATGCCTTGATTTGAACATTTGATGGCCTCGGAATTGTAAACTTTTACCAGTACTAAAATTCCCGTTAAAAATCAAACCAATTTCTCGCAGCCTTGTGGCAAACTAAGACAGTTCCCTATCTTTTTAATCCCTTAGGGTCCACGTGATCCAGGACCCCTTCTCAGAAATATCTGTACACACACACACACACACACACACACACACACACACACAAAGACCTTTATTACCTACATGGCATTGTGGTTTATTTTGTTAATTGTTTCCTTCTTGTTACATATGGCCACCTGACTTTCACCTCTCTGGGAAATCAATTTCGCTGCGGCTTCCTATCATCTCTAGTGTGCTTGTGGTAGCCATGGCAGAGCTTTACAAGAATATTGAAGAGCCCACGAATAAAGCATTTCTGAATACCTTGGGTGAAATTAGTGCCCCTGAATCCCTTGAAGGAACAAGATGAGGGATGTGAAGTCTATGATTATGGAGTAGATGGCAGAGGAGATTTTACATAATAGATCATTCACATGATCTCAATTATCATGAACTTTAGACCTCCCAGATGTGGTCAGAGGAAAGCTTTTATATAAGGCAGTTCCTTATTGCCTTAGTTGGTGGGAAAGAACTGTTTTTCAAGGTAAGGAGGCTCATGGGAAATTGAGTTTCAAAGTTCTCAGACTTATCTTTTTCTACCCAAATGTCCCCTTCCTAGATATCAGGATTTCACTTCTTTCTAGCTGATATTCTTATATTTCCACTACATGCCTACCAAAGGCCAACTATGTATTTGGAATGCAATTCAATTCTGCAGCCCTAACAATCAGGATTGGCCTTAGTCCTCAACAGTATCTGCTCTAGAGACATAGGAGATGAAGAACTCCTAAGATACACGTTACGCTTCTTGGCTTTCTGTGTGTTTTCAGGTGAATATATACTGATTTCAATATCAGCATATTCAATGGCCTATGAAGATTTATCATTTATATTTTCAGGCTACTGTGTCATAGATAATTGATTTTTTGATACTCTGATCACTTGTACTTCATTTCATGACACCATGATATCCCTGGATATCACAGGTTACCAGAGCTTCCTTTCTCCCCAGGAAGGGATTCATCTAACTATTTATAAAATAGGTGAGCATTTCTGATCCATCTTACTATTTGTCCCCTGGTGCTACCTCTAGTACCAGTATGAGTTATCAACTCAACAAGTGACAGATGTCCCACATAAGATGTGTAATTTTAAAAGGATTTAATAAAGCAATTTTGCAAAGAAATCCATATGTTATAGGGGAAAATATTGGTTTATGCTGTAATAAATCAAGATGCCTAGATAAGGGTTGAGAAAGAATTTGAAGGAGCAAATGGAAAATATCCAACACAATATAGACAATGAGAAAATATGTGTGAATATGTAGTACATATTTCATGGGTTTAGTTTCCATATATCTTTAGTTTAACTCCTTGACAAGCTTAAGTGGATTAAGAAGGAAAATACTGACTAATTATAGTTTTCCCAGGTTATCACAAACTCCAAAATACTATTTTCTGTCTTGCTAAATGAGAACCGATTTTTCAATGCGCAATTTTTTTTTAAAATTATCTTGTTTATCATTCCCCAAGGTATGAAATCCTGAGGGGTTGTTGGAATCTACAACTCTTATGATCTAAAACCTGACATAAAGTTTTCTGTGACCAGCAGAATTGATTATTCCAGTTGATGGTGTGACTCATAATTTCAGGTACATTGTCTTCTTCAGATGTTAGATGTAAATGAAAAATTCTATTTGTTGCTGACAACCTTCCAAAAGACATTTACATGCTAAATTATGTCAAGTGCTAAAAAGATCTTAACTATAACACTAGAGCAGTTTCTGAGACAGCTGAGAGGACAAAAATGGATGTAATATTTCTCATGTTTTTGCACAAAAGAGCAATTAATAATTAGGGAAGAAAAAGGGAGAAAAATTAAACAACAACAGATAAAAAGCAAGCATCAAGAACTACTTAACAAAGGAAATGACTCTTGTGAATATCTCAAGAGCAATTGAGGCAGTAAGTTAGGTAGGAGAGACTTTCAGACTAAGGGGCTAAAAGATACCAAGAACTTTTTAATATTCTCATTGTGATATTTTTTGAGAAAGCAGTAAGACATATATTATAAGACTCCCAGACAAAGGGGGAATTAGAAGGGATAATCTAGGCTGCTTTACATACATTGTAAGGCTATCAAATCTTCTTGTTCTGAATGACAAAGAACTCAGCTATTCCAACCCTTTTCTCAACTTATGTGCATAGGCAGATTTCAGGAGAAGCAACAAGATGTGTGCCTTATTTTGTATTTGCATCCAAGGTGAGTGATGAGATTTTTTTATATCAAAGGTGAGTGATGAGATATTTTTCTCCCTAATGAGGGAAATTATATTCCTTTCCTATGAGCCTGAAAATGTCCTGAAACCCAATGGAATTTAATTATCATTTCCTAAGTAATGGAGCTCCGAGCAGAGAACTTAATAGCATGGAGAATCAAACGGAGGGACCATAACCCTTGGTTCCATGACGGACAATGAGATCATTGAAAGGACTATGAGCCAAATGACAGTGGTGATGGAGTAGAGAGAAGAGATACCAGAATGGAGAAAAGAATACATATCAAGGAGATAGAGGAATAGTATTGGATACAAACTTAGCTAATTGTAATGTTTTGTATAAAAGAAGTAACACCACTGTCCTGCTATGGTCTAACATTATGAAATATAAATGATAGAAGTTTTAATTACATACAAGGAACTAAGAACATTACATGCAATATTTCATTTTAATTTCCTACACTAATAAAAAGAAATTATTATTATTCCCATAAATAGATGGCATAACTGAACCTTACAGAAATTGTAAAAAGTTTTCCAGGATCAAAGCAATAGAAATTTTTGGTAACAGATTTCAAATTGAGATCTGTTTAAGCTCAACTTAATATATTTATAATTTTGGGCAATATATTTCATATTTGTTAGCTGCTTGATTATTCACTGAATTGCAACATAGGTAAGACTGCTGAAATAAATAGCAGTCATATAAATATAAAAATAATAATACAATGATATTTATTTCAGAATTTCTCAGACATGCTCTATATACAAACTGCATCTGAAGCACTTGGGCTGCTTGAATTAAAGCAGGTTCCTGGGCCCTACCCACAACATGCTAATTTATAATGGTTTGGTTGGGAAACAGGTGATTATAATATATCTTGAATTTGAGGACCACTTTTTTTTTCTTTCTACTGGGAGGTCCAGAGGATCGAACTCAGGTCCCTCCATAAGGGAGATGGACACCCAACCATTTGAGCCACATCCATCCCCCCTTAAGGACTACTTTTAACTTGAGTATTTACCATCTTCCAGGCACTGGTCTCAGCCCTGCACAGGTTTCCTCCATTAATCTTTTTTTTTTTTTTTTCACATCAGATAATAGATTTTAATTATTTGTGCATTTTAAAATATATTGTTTTCTGCTTTAAAAAATAATCATTTTATTCATGGGAAGACCCAGAGCACTCTAATACATTTTCTAATACAGTACAACAGAAAACAGTCTCAATTGCACTTATACATGGAAGGGAAAATGTTTTTAGCAAAGGCTAAACAATCAAAACATTGTGACTTATAGAAATTTCTTTTCCTAAATTATATGGAAAGGAAATGATGAAAAAGCATATTCAACTGAATGAAGCAAACAAGAATTTTTGTTTCAACTGTGATCTGAGGCACTGACAGAGATCAATTATGAAAACTACTTAAGGGTCCCTTCATAGAGCTGAGGTAGCACAGATCAGTAGGTCACCTTAATGGTTCTATAAGGCACCATTGGTTTTGTGTGATGTAATGATAGCATCTATGATCTATAGACATACAGAAAAAAAACTGAATATGGTATACAGATTTTTCTTCCACTTCGTCTGATTTTATATTGGATTCACACTATGCTTTAACTTGTTGTTCAAGCCTTTTCTCAAATCTATTGGAAGATTCCTCCACAAAGTGCCAAATGCTAATTGTTCCTTTATGGATGTCCCCACACTCAACTGAGCCCAAATTAAGGCCTTGATTAGAAAAGATGTGTTTTTCCTGTGGCAGTTATTTTCAAATAGATTCTTCCCCCATATCTCTGTGATTTCTTTTTAGGTATCAGTAAAGATCCCTGTTTCTTCTTGGTGTTTCCTAAAATCCTTCCATACTTGAATCTCTTCACATGGTTTCTTACATTTGTGTATATATATATTCCCTCGTAGAAGAAGAGAGGTGAAACCTAGTTGAAACATTCCAGGATCACAGTGACCATTTTTAGATATGCCATGTAATGGAACAGACTCTTCATTAGGTCAGGATCATTCACTTTACTAGAATTTTGCTTCCAGAGCTCAGGTACACATCAACCATTGCTGTCTTCATAAGCATTGTTCTCAATCTTTCTTATAATCACAGAACATGATCCAACAATTGATATTGATCATTAATACCTCTGAGTCTCTACCATCTCTGTTTCCTTTCATTAAATACAGCATTTCTTGCATTTCTCTAATTCTTAATGTAATGATACTTCTCACTGGCGGTCAAGAAATGAGCTACATTATATAATGTTCCATCACTGCATAGCAAAGAGTTTTGTAGTTATGCCAATGTGCTCATATAAAAGCTATCAAATTGGCTATTAAAATATGTTCTGCTTAGGGGCTGAAGTCTCTATTCAGACCCCCACCACATAGGCAGGGGAGCTGAAGTCTATTCTTCAGACCCCCTCTGTTGGGAGAGCTTCCCAATAAACTTCCTGTCTGCAAAAATATATATAATATATTTATGTTCTGGTTAAAGGCCACTCAAACTGTCATCCTAGACAATTATAAAATTCCATTCGGTGGAGACAGAAATGATTAACAGAAATTAACAAAAGTACCAGAAACATGCTAGTAAATACTAATTCATATATTCTACTTTTCATCTGTAGTATCTTTCATAAACAGAGCTTCTATACAATAAACTTATATGTAATCCTCACTCTTCCTACTCATAAACTTCAAATACATTCATTTTTTCCATCCATTTCTTATCTTCTAAGATGTTTTTCCACTTAATGGGTAGTTTTCAAATTTCATTATCAGTGGAACTCTATCTTCCAATTAAATCTGCAGGTCAACACAGTCTGAAAATCACTGCTCTAAATCATTCATAAAAGTTGAAGTAAAGATATTTAAGAATTTCCTTGTTCTTTCCTTTTTTTTTTTTTTTTT